>VUQR01007491.1:6238-18097 GCA_015108515.1 Hemichromis elongatus | reverse complement strand
AGCATAACTAAGGGAGGATTCAGGGTCACCTGGTCCAGCCCTAACTATATGATTTGGCAAAAAGGAAAGTTTTAAGCCTAATCTTAAAAGTAGAGATAGTGTCTGTCTCCCGAATCCAAACTGGAAGCTGGTTCCATAGAAGAGGGGCCTGAAAACTGAAGGCTCTCCCTCCCATTCTACTTTTAAATACTCTAGGAACAACAAGTAAGCCTGTAGTGTGAGAGCGAAGTGCTCTAATAGGGTGATATGGTACTACAAGGTCATTAAGATAAGATGGGGCCTGATTATTTAAGACCTTGTATGTGAGGAGCAGGATTTTGAATTCAATTCTGGATTTAACAGGGAGCCAATGAAGGGAGGCCAATACAGGAGAAATATGCTTTCTCTTTCTAGTCCCTGTCAGTACTCTTGGCACAGCATTTTGAATTAACTGAAGGCTTTTCAGGGTGTTGAATTGCAGTAGTCCAGCCTGGAAGTAATAAATGTACCATATAACACCATATAAAGTCCAACACTGATAAAGGCTTTCAACTCCTTCCTCCTACCCTGCGTAATGTTACCGAATGTAAAGTCATCCTGCTCAGTGAAACTCACAAAAGTGCTGAGTGAAAAAGTTGCTTGATCTAAGAAGTGCAGGGAGCTGTATGTAAAGACCAAACAATAAGTGCCCAGAGGAAGACTGCAAGAATTCAGTGTAGAATCTAAAGTTTTTGGATTGTCCAGTGGTTGGGGTTGAGTAAGAGGGACAAAGGTGGATGTTGTGTTGGTTAAATATAATGAGTTGATCCTGAATGGAGTTACAGGATAAGGTGGTGCTCCTGAAGAAACTGTGTTGGGAGTGTTTTAGACTAGCGGTCCCCAACCTTTTTTGCGCCACGGAGCGGTTTAACGTCAGACAATATTTTCATTGACCGGCCTTTAAGGTGTCACGGTTAAATACAACAAAATAAAACGATACGACCAAGACAAAATCTGTGGTATTTTGTAAATATAATAGTAAACGCGAATTCACTGTGTAATTGTGTAACTTTATGAGCAGCGTCCTCTTGAAATGTGCCAACAACATTGAGAGTAACATCCTCCTCTCTACCCCTTAATGCTCTCTGGTTGCTATGGTAACCTAGAAATATTTCTTTCAAAATAAGACACACAACTACAACATGGAAAAAGACCCAGGGAAACCGAGTCAATGATAAAAACCCTGAAAAACTATAAATGTCATACCCGAACCTCAACTCTCGCGGCCCAGTACCTAGCGTCCCCGACCGAGGTTGGAGACCGCTGTTTTAGAGGGTTGAGTATGGTAAGCCTAACCAGAATATCAGTGACGTAGTAGCTCGCCCGGCCCAAGATCCATCACAGCTCGCAAAATATCGTAAGTGTGTGAAGTACATAAATAAAGTTTTCTTTTCATTGGTTGAATTAAAAATCCACTGAGAAGTCAAAGAGGCTTCTGAATGGAATTTCACTCACTCTAGGACGCTACTCTAGGAGCAGGGTAGCTTCCATAAAACAACAAATAAGACCTTTACCTTGAGCACACTTTGTGAACGACCTATTAAGTGATGATTATGAGAAAACTTCACAAAAGTCTAACAGTACTCTAAGAGGAGTAGTACTGAACAGGCAGATGTCATCCGGGAAGAAGGATTTCTTATCTAGTGTTGCATGCTTTATTGTGTTTTAATGTTGAGTGTATTTTACTGTTGCGTGCTTTTATTGCATTATTGGATCTTCTTCCGAAGGGACTCCGCCCTTTGCTTTGCCTAATTAGACACATCTGGAGGGCACAGGGGACAGCAGTCAATCAGGCTTCCCCCTTCGGTTCATGGATGGCAGACTTCATCCAGGTGGGTGGCAGCAGGACGCCAGCTAAAACGTTTTCAGCACGGAGCAGTGGTGGGTGGAGTTTAGCGCTCTGCCCTCGCGGGGTAAGTCCCGTTGTGAAAATGCATGAAGACATCCCTGGTACATTAAGATGGGTGACTGCCGCTGCTTCACTGTGTCTTAGCGGAAGCGGAGCGGAGTGACAGAGGACACTGCTGGAGGATGCTGTTGGCCTGGTCCCACTGGAAGAGTTCGGTGGACTGTTAACAGCCTGAAATATGGCGGAGACCGATTGGGACCCTTGGGGGGGTTTCAGCTCGCGGACTACGGAATGGCCCTTTACGGTGTTTAGTTTTATCTTCTTTTAATTATACTTTCCCCGGATCCGGATTGAATTTTATGCTGTAAATTAAGTTTATATTTTAATTATTTTAACCAGATTTTACATGTCTTTCTGTTCTCATGATCATCCCCTGCTGCTCTTCCCATTTTTGAAGAGGTTCCCTTCTAGTTTAAACCCGTGACACAGACACCTTACTGTTGCATAAACTCACTGGTCATTCAGCCCTTTGAGCTAATAGCTGAAAGACAAGAGAGATGACGCAGGGTTGGAAAAGATAGACACTGAGTCTACAATCTAGCAGTGAGAACAATTATACAAGTTGCGAGAGGTTGTGGGTGATTAGATGGCAGCAGAGTGTGACCCCTAGGGCACCTGAAAACAACCCTGTAATCAAAGGCACAGAGAGAGTGCGGGGAATAGAGTGCTTAAAAGTAGTTAGGCATAGAAAAAAGCACTTGTATGAATGTGTGTGTGAACAGGTGAATGAGGTTTGTAGTAAAGAAGTGCTTCAGGTTCTCAAATAGAATAGAAAAATGTTATATCAGTAGTATTTGTTACTTCAAGTTTCAGTATGTTGTGTATTCAGAGTTGCTCTCCTCCAATCCTTAATTGGAAAGAGTGATTATTTGAGTTACTGTTGCCTTCCTATCAGCTCGAAGCAACAAGGCATTTTCACTTAGAGGACTGCTGCTCACTGGATATTTTCTGTTTTTCATTTAGTGTAAACCCTGATCATTAGAAGTTTCTGAAATACCCAAACCAGCCATTCCGGTACCAACCATGCCACATTCAAAGTCACTTAAGCCATCTTTCTTCCTCATTCTCATGTTCAGTTTGAAGTTCAGCAATAAAAAGAAATGCAAGTTGCGCAACTTCTAGATTTGTTTAATTTCTTTAGATTCATCCATCTTTCACATACAGAATATGGAAGTAATCTAAAAGTAGCTGGAAACATTCCAGCTATTCCCAAGAAGAGTACTTTTAAGGGAAAATCAGTCAAATCTGAATAAAGTTTGTTAAGTTTTGGCACTCTTAATAGTTAGAGGCCCAGTTTCACTATATTGTGAAGAGTAAAATGACTCCTGGAAATACCACACAGTGAAAAGAGCTCCCTGTTTTTGCTTTCATTCCTATTTAAAGTATTTGCCGCACATTTAGAAAAGTCTCTATTTTAAGAACTGAACACATCATTTTTTTAAGCTACAAAGACAACAGAGACATAAAGAAGCGTGTTAGAGGAGATCGAAAACACTTTATGGAGTGGTCTCCCACTGCAGACTCCCTCTGTGTCTGACCGGCATCTCAGCCAAGACAGAGTGACTCACCCATCTTTTCTCTCCATGGGTGCCCGCTCTGCTTTGTAACCAAGCAGAAGGAAAACAACACTCTTAATGTCTGTGTCTTTGGTGCAAGTGCTGCTTTCCACTCCATCTGTTTCTATCTTCAATGCTGAGAATTTTTCCCTGACATTGTCATTGTTTACTTCGTTGTTATTTGACTGTGATAAAGGCAGTCTGCACACATCAGGTTCCTCATGCTCAGCCTCTCTGCTGTAGGTCACATCTGGCTATAAGACAGCTTATAATTGAGCTTATGGGCTGTTAAGCTCTACATTTGGTCACCTATTGCAGTGAATGATATCCCTGTTTGAAACAGAAGTCTTCTTCACTTTGCTCATTTCTACTCCTTACATTTGCACCTGCATGATTGTCCTCCCATAACTGCACCGCTGAGCACCCCACATGAAAATATATCCTGGCAATTTCTCTTTACACTCCACTTGAGTACCTTCCAGCAGTTACTTATAAGATACAGGGCGTCAGGTTGTTATGGTCATTTTAGTCCACAGCCACAATCTCAGTCAGGCATAGTAGAGCACAGAGCCATCCTCTTTCACTCGTCTCCTTGCACGCTGATGGTTATTGTCTGTTTATGGATACAGCCGGCAGCCTTACACATGTGTCATTAAATGTGTGTAGACTTGCAACGTGTGCCAGCTGGCCATATCTTTTCTATCTGCCCCTACTCTCTCACCGAAAAGGTTGCCAACAACACTGTCTCATAGCTGATTTGGAGCTTATAAAATCCACATCGATATCAGTCCGTCAGCGCTCACCAGCAGGGCCCATCCCCATGGAACTGTTAGCAATATGGTGCCAGGTAGTCCAACGCTGAATGTTGGCTCTTTGTGGTTATCACTCTGCTGGTGAGATCAAATTCAGCTGGGTATGAACCATATTGGGAATATTAGCACATTTATCATAGATATGTGGATGGGATATGTGGTTGAAAGTGTGGGTCGTAATGTGATTCTGCTCAGTGTGAAGACTGATAAATTAGATGGAGAAAGGAAGGATTTGTCACAAAAAGATAATAATAAACAATGCAAAGATAGAAAAAAACTGAGATAAATTAAGATAACTTTTATATGCATAGAGCTCCTAAATCAAAGCGAAGTGATCGTTTCTTCTTCATCTTCATCGCTGCGCTGAGTCAAGTGTGGTTGCTGCTGCAGCTCATTAATCATTAAACCATGGTGTGATGCTGCCACACCATGGTGAACTGAAGGAGTACACACCACTGAATGAAAACAGCCTTTTCATAGAGCCAGATAATCTGTGTCAGTTTTCACAAATAAAAATAAAGCCAACAATTCAATTTTAATCCAATTTTATTTATTGTTCATTTACATTTTCTTAATCTTACAAATCCCTCATTAAATCATTAAAAGTGCTGTTGAATCTGCTCAAGCCGAAACTGAATGTCACCCTGAAGCCCAGAGTTCCCTGATTAGCTTGTCCTGCTGAAACTTTATCTGCTCACAAGTCAGCAGTGGTTCTAGTTTGCCAAGTGACACATCTGTTTAATTACTGTATATGTGTTGCCTGTGAGGTTAAACCTGCGGATTGCTTGTCAGTTTTCTGAACCCCGTGGTCCTCAGAAGACTGATTAAGTGTAATGACGCATCTCTAATTATACACTGGTAGCAAGAGGAGTCATGTGAAGTAGACTGGCATTTTCTAAAGGTCACAGCATTGATTTTGTCTGTAATAGAAAAAAAAATTCTATCAAACATAAGCAATACATTAACTACAATTTAGAAATGGAGTTATGTTGCTTAAACCCTGAACCATTAAACAAAGTCATCTGGGTATACAAGACAGAAAATTCAGCTCAATAAGGATGGTTTATGCCTACCTTTAAAGTGTGTGTTCTTGTTGGAATATTAGCAAAAGACCTAGCCTTCAAATCATAGCTAAAGTCTTTTAGGTTAGCAAACCTGTAAAAATGTGACACTTGCTGCACAGGTTAAATATAAAGGTGACACTCAGTTTCATTTAGTCAAGTCAGTGTTTTGTCAGACTAAGACATCCTTAAGATCACATAATTGTGGGAACATTAGCATGCTAGCATGGTAAACTTTAGCATGCTACACATCACCTAAAATGGATTTAAATTCAGATTAGCTGTACCACAAACTGTGAAAGTGTTTAACAAGCTTAAGTTTTAACATGTAATTGCCAAGTTTTACTTTGGTTTTCTGTCATTTCTGGTGTTGCATAAAACATCATGGAAGCCAAAGTAAGTAATTGGTTGTAGGTTATACATTCATTGAAACTAAAGGCAATTTGGAGAGCATACAGCCATAGCTTTCTACTAGAAATGTAAAATAACATGGTTTATTCTCTACGATAATATATTTCTAAAACTCTGGTCACTATTGGTTAAGTTGCATACTACATACAGTGCTTGTGACTTGTCTGATTGCCAGCAGGGGAAACTTGTAGCATATCTCATCCCTCTCTCATTTCATTTCTCTCAAAAAAACTTTCAAAAAACAGACACAAATCTTAAAAAAAAAAAAAAATGAAACAATCTAGCATGCTAATTGTGTACCATTTAAACAGCCCTGAACTGTGAAGCGTCATGCAAAGCCAGAGCTTCCACAAGTTTCTGTATTGCAACTCATATCAATCCACATTACAGTAGTTCAAATATTGTTATAGTTAGAATATTTCCAAATATCAGTTGGTGGGTGGTAAAAACACATCACAGTGTCAAAGAGCCTGTCAGGTGCCACGTGGGGTTAAAACAATTAGAAATACATTTCACTGAAGTATAAAACAAACTGTCTGTGCACTCCTGCCTGTATTCACCCAAGAGAAGTAAAATTCCTCTCCTAAGGCACCAAATGGCTTTCTATATTTGATTTGGATTTTGGAACAAAAGAACAGATGGCATTAAATGCTTCAGTACTATACAACACATTTTGTACAGCTGCACCCTAATCCTTTTACATTTGTGTATGATCAAACTATAAAATGTTTGACAAAACTGTAAAATATTACTTTCATGCTATATTACATCACTATAACCATTAACAATGTAATATTTCTGCATTGTGCTCACAGTTCATTTATTGACGTTCAGTGCACTGTTACATATATATAAACAATTCAGCTGTTCATTAGATGTCTTTGCTATGAAGACAAGGAGTAGTAAGAGAAATACTAGTCAAGCACCAAAGCAAGATTGAATGAAACATTCATTTTTGGACACCTTGGTTGTTGGGTCATCTCAGGTTCCAGACCTGTTATTGACCCTTATCCAGATTTCTTATCTGACTCCTAAAATAGTATCACTAAGCTGAGGCAGTAGATACTGTGGTCAAGCAAACATGTATTTCCATACAGTTAAAAAATAGAAAAAGGTCATCATCTGACTTTTACTTTAACAACTTTCCGTTTTGTACTAAGATAATCTACGCTCCCTCTACCAGATCACTGACATTCAAAGTCCTTTTGTCTACTTCCCTGCACTGGTGTTGTATTTGGGGTTATGTTTCTGTGCAATGCCGTAGGGAACGTGTGCAGCGATGGTACCCATCTCTGCCGCTCCCTCTACATGAAACATCTGATCATCGAAGTAGATGTGTGGCCTTATCTTCTCTAGCATAGGGCCCTTTGGTGCTCCTGCAAGAAACAAGGCCTCATCAATCTCCAGCCCCCAGGCCCGAAGTGTCTTGAGAGCCCGAATCCCAGAACTTGCTGCACTACGAGCTGTGACCAGGTAGGTGCGGATAGGACAGTCCAGACGTTGGCCTTTTGCGTAAAACTTTTTCTGGAGCTTCCCCAGTGCCTCCAGGAAGCCCTTCAGGGGACCCTGCCAAAGAGGAAGAGCTAGTGAGGATATGTTATCTGTTTTCTGTTGTATATGTTAAGATTTGAATCCTCTTTGACTTGTCAAGCATCGGCTTTATGTGTATGTAACACATACAAACCCTGATTGAGCTAGCACAATTTTACTGTAATGTAGCACAGCATGAGGCATGCAATTACTGAAATTGCTGGTTGTCAAGGAGAATTTAATTTCATTTTGCATAATATATTCATAGACTAATCAGTTACTGAAATGGATTTCATGTGGAAAACATATGCACGCTCATCATTGGGGCTGCTTGGAAAAGATAATGTAATGCTAGGAAGAATATGATGTTTTCAATGAATGCTACACTCTTTGAAGTCATCTCAATCTGCAATATTGTGCATGTAATCTGCAGTTACTTTTTTTTTCTTTAAAATCTACCCTCAGGTATTAACGGTCTAAGGTCCAAGCTAATTGCTAATCCTATTTTAATGAAAGACAAAAATGAATTTTCAAGGTAGAAAATATGAAATACTTTCATTAGTTGTAGCAGATGGCTGCCACTCTCTGACCCTCTCTGGACCAGATGTCTTCCTGTTAAAAGGAAGTTTTTCTTTCCCACAGTCACTAAGTGGCTATTTTATAGGATTGTTGATGTTTTCTCTCTGTTACTGTAGGGCCTTTACAATACAAAGCACCTTGAGGTCACTGTTGTTGTGATTTGGTGCTCTCTATATAAAACTGAATAGAATAAAATTCAATAAAAACTAAGAAATTCAAATATAGAATACAAACATGGTCCAGTAGTGTGTCCTCATTTTCCTTCTCATGTTCAAAGAATTTGTCCAGCCCGTGGGCCTTGAAGATTCGCTCTGACTCATCTGAGAAGAGGACAGCATCCCCATCAAATGCCACTCTCAGCTGGGACTCGGATACCTCTGTCATCTTCTCCGGCATGAACATGGTGGCTGCTGCGATGCCTGAATACAAACGCATAAAACGTGAACGATAAAGGGCTCAACTGTCACTTAGTTAATCAAAAGCAAATGGAAGTTGTATTTGTATACTAAATTTGTTTTTAACATAACTACATTATGATCCATTCCTTTCCTAAATTTCAGTTCTTTGCACTTAATTCTTTACTGCACTCTCTGTATTTCATTACTGACTCCGTTCTTTGGAGGAAGTCAGGATTTGCCTTCCCTATCATTTTTAGGTATTTTTATATTTTTAATTTTTTTTTATCTTTTTATCTTTGTACAGCACTTTGGTCAACATTTTGCTGGTATTAAACGTGCTATATAAATAAAGTAAATTAAAGTAAAGATATTTTGCCCTGCTTCCTTTACTTCACGTTTCAGTTCGTGGCTAGTCTGTTTTGCTATAATTTCATTGCCGCAACTCAAACTGAGACTCAGTAGTGCGTATGGCCCCCACAGGCTCATGGGGGATGTTCCTAATAATATGATCGATGGTATCCTGGTAGATCTCCTCCAAGATCTAGATTAGGGCATCAATGAGCTCCTGGATAATTTGAATTAAGTTGGGGGCCAGTCAAGGATATCAATTCCTTAATCTTTCAGGAACCACCTGCATACTCTCACCACATGAGAGCAGGCATTGTCAATTGCACCAGGAGGAACCCAGGACCCAGTATACCAATGTAGAGTCTGATAAAGATCCAAGGGTTTCAGCATGTGTATCTCTCTCCAGAACATCACTGAAAGACCAATGATGTTACAGACAGTATCATCATTGGCCACAGCTTCTCTAGATCCTTTAACGTCTCTCACATGTGCTTAGTGTGAACTTGTTCTCTCTCTCTGTGAAAACCACAGGTGCCTGCAGTGGACCTGCCAATTCTGATATTCTACAGAAAATGCCCATTGGGCTCCACAGTGCCAGGCAACGAGCACAGGGTCCACTAGAGAAAGTCAGGCTGTCAGGCCACCATCATAAAGTCTTTTTCTGATTGTTTGGTCAGAGACATTTAAACCAGTGTCCTGCTGGAGGTCATTTTGTAGCTTTGGCATTGCTCATCCTTCGTTTACAAAGAAGTAGATAACAGTCCTGCTGGTAGATTAAGGGCCCGAGAGTAACTGTCTGTCTCCAGGAATCTGCCCATGCTCTTAAGACTGTGCAGGGAGACACAGCAAGGCATCTTAATTTAGTTGGTGCTACACTCTGATTAAAAAGGCGTTCCTTTATTTATTTATTTTTTTAGCTGTGTATTTACATATTGAGGGAGTGAGAATCAAGTAAACAGAGACATTATTTGTTCAGGTAAAATCAGCTTTTAAACGTTGCTTCAGTTCACAAATAAATGTTTTGATTTTCTAAGGTGCAAAAAAGGATCTTTCACTTCATTTAGTGCTCTCTTTCATTTACTGCCAAAAACAGAACAAATCAGGAAGGATTTATCTGTCACCTTTATAGCTGCAGTCCTTAAAAAACGTACTCTAACACTCAGAGGAAGTATTAACAAATGGATTTACAGCTAATTAAGAGCTTTCAAGTAAAATGTCAGAACCACTTCCTTTGCTTAACTGCTTGTGTGCTCCGTGGTTTTGAGGAGTTGCCTCCCACAGAGGTGCTGCATTACTGGTTTAAAGCTCGTAAATGACATGTAGAAAGTCCCTGGAGATGCCCTGACAGCTACAGATGGTTGACAGTTTAAAGGTAACCCTTCATCCCTTTAGGTCAGGGGTGGCCAACTTCAGGCCTCGAGAGCTGGTGACCTGCAGGTTTTAGACCACACCCTGGGTGAACACACCTGAATCAAATGATTAGTTCATTACCAAGCCAATGGAGAACTGTAAGACATGTTGAGGAAGTAATTTAGCCATTTTAAATCAGCTAAATCAGATGGATCAAGGAAACATCTATAACCTGCAGGACACCGGCCCTTGAGGCCTGGAGTTAGCCACCCCTGCTTTAGGTTTTATTGTTCTGTGGCCTTCCCAGTCACCAACATGGCATGCCTTAAGAAGTATGTTTGACCCACCCATGTTGCCTTTTCCTCCTAATCTTAGAAGTCAGACAACTATGTTTATATCTGCATATGTCAACCCAAAGTTTCTTAATTGAGCTTTGAGTTTGTGCACATAAAGGGGGACATTTGCAACATATGACAAATCACAAGCATGCACAGGTCTCCTGGCAGCAGAGCGGATCTTTACAAACAAAAAGAAAATTATAACGTAAGAAAATTATAGCGAGGTTAAACACAATACAGCTGAAAGCTCTACACCTTATGAAAACCTGCTGTATTAATGTGTGAATGTGACAGTAGTGCAAAGTGCTTCAAGAGGTCAGAAAGATTGCAAAAGTGATGCATAAATGCAGTCCATTTACAGACAGCCCATAATTAAGTCTCAGATAGAGCTGGGCTCCATAAAATTCATGGATTCTTTCAGCTGCAAGCCAGCAGGGTTGAACTGTGTGAAAACAAATATAAAAACAAAATTCAAACAGTAAGTGGGTTTATCTGCAAATTTTATATAAGGTCATAAAGTGCATGGCTTAGATGTCCTGTGTTAGGATTACATTTCTATGTTAAGGCTCATAGAAAAACAAAACTGATTTGCTGTTTGCAGCCAACGGGGAAAAACAAGCTATGACTAATGCTGCATATGAGCTTTTATATTTCTTCTCGGTGCTTGTCGGGAAAGAAAAACAATCTCACTATCTTCCAGAGAGGGTGATGCTATTTTCCAGAGAACTGATTGGTCAGTATGCACTGATTTTGCACTTGTTGATTTCTTACGTGCTCCAGAGCAGGTTTATTGTGCGACAGAAGTTAAACCTGAAAGGCCCAAATCCTGCTTCATAGTACAACCATATGTTATACAGCACACTGTCACCATCACCAAAACATCAAAAGGGTTATTTCATCACCCAGAGTTCCATCGACTTGCTGAACCAATACTAAGGTGCACTGAAGCTGTTCAGGTGTCACATAGTCACTTGAAGCTTCACAAAGCCAGTAAATTTCCCTTAAATTTGTCTCCAAGTTCAAGTTTTGAATAATCGCACACACAGTGACACAGTGTCTGTCTCAAAAACCTCTTATGTGTTGGCTGCACTAATAATGCAGCATGAAATTCGCTGCTCTGAACGGATTTAAATCTTTGGACATGGTTGTCACCTCAAATCCCACAAATTTTCCATCTTTGCATTTTAATGGCTCTTATTTTTGTGGCAGAAAATGACCAGTGGCTTCAAATACTGACACAAATTAGCCAAAGCTAAAAAAAAATAGGATGTTAGTAACCTCTTATGGTGCCATGGCACCATGGAAACCATCAAGTAGAATACAAAGACAAAAAAAAAATCTATATGCTGATTTATGGTAATGTCACAGCAGCGCTGCAGAAGATGTCAGTCATTGCTACTTCTTATGCAAACTGGATGGAAATATTTCACAATGTACACTCCCACCACTGTGTGTGTGTGTGTGTGTGTGTGTGTGTGTGTGTGTGTGTGTGTGTGTGTGTGTGTGTGTGTGTGTGTGTGTGTGTGTGTGTGTGTGTGTGGCGGGGTTG
>VUQR01007484.1:0-10414 GCA_015108515.1 Hemichromis elongatus | reverse complement strand
ACATCCACACTAGTCTGGATAAATCGGAAAACGGAGCTTTCACATGAAAACGCTCCGCGTCCACACTATCGTTTTGAGTCGTTTTTCACACAGTTGCGCGTCCACATTAAAACAGGGCAAAATGCTTACGTTCCAGTACAAACATAAAACGACTCGACCTGCGTCATTTCCATGTGTTTTTTATTTACTTTCCGGCTCTTTAAAACGGGCGGCGAAATGACGAGAAAAAGCACCGAATGTTTCAAATGGAATGATAATGAGGTGAAGCTTTTGCTCCGAGTCACAAATGAGTACATATTAATCTTCAATACGGCCACTAAAAACTTTGAGCAAATAAAACAACTGCTGTACGATGCCATCTGACCATCTTGGTTAAAGTGGTCACATGACTGCATCATATGACTAACACACGTCATTGTTTTTAAAATTCTCCGTTTTGGCCGTGCATACTACGCCAAAATGCTGCGTTTACAGATGTATGCGTTCTCGAGAGTGTTTCCAAAAACGCTCTGTTTTCCCTGACCAGAAACTCCATCTAAGTGTGGACAGGAGGCCAAAACGGAGACAAAACGATGCGGTTTCAAACGAAAACGCGTTAGTGTGGACATAGCCTAAGGCATGTTGTATAAGGCACGTAGTGCTTTGAGTGCTCTGGAGGAGTAGAAAAGCACTATATAGGAATCTGTCACAATTTGCGGAGAGAGAGAAAGGTGTGGATCCAAGCGCAGACACAGAGGGAAACAGAGCTGAGGTGCGAACCAATAGCAAACCATTTATTTAGCTGCTAAATGATTACTAAACTGAACCGTGACTTGACTCAAACTGAGATATCAAACTATGGCCTTTACTGTGGCTATGACTACGGGAGCGAACATAAGCAGACCACTAGACAACTAACAGTAAGAGACATTAGCCCTTAATACACTGGAGGGTAATTGGAAAAGTGAACACACATGGGAAAACAACTGACACAATTACCCATAATGACACAACAGGGAAATGTAAACAAAACACATAGAAACGTGACAACAATGTGACCATAAAAATAAACCAGAGACAAACCTAAGAACTAGAATTTACAGAAGAGAGAAAAGCCAAAATGTTTTTAAAAATACTTTTACTTGGAAGGCAACTGCACCAAAAATAACTTAATTAGCACTTTGTGTCGCTCTTTTCACAGTTCCACCTTTACACAGAGAGTAGGTAACGAGTGTTTGCAGGTTTGGAAGTTTTTGCCATTTGGTAAGGGAATACACGTCCTTCCTTATGTCACATGGTTACAAAACTTTATCAAACTGTTTTATTGCATTGCAGAGACAGATACCTGCAAACAGTGCTAACATATACATTATAATACAATCTCACTCAACTAAAACTAAAGTAAAGTTGTTTGAATTTCTAAAACTTCTAAAGTTTCATGTCTAAAGTCCGACGAGCTGTTGAGCCAGTTGTTGTTGAGCCAGTCTCAAGTGGCTATTCAGGGAACTGCAGTTTTAACATGTAGCATTAGCATTAGCTCCAATTAACTAATAACTACTATTAGCTTTTCTATCTAACTACAATAGCTGCTGTTTTGAAAGGTTTGATTTTTTATTGGAAAAAATAGTAACATTTGTAGATTCTTAAATGTGTCTTTAAAAACTTATTAACTTGTGTCTTTTAACATTGTTCATGGTCAAATATTCCATTGTGTAAGTATTTTGAAGGAAGGTTAGATTTCTAAAATATATGTATTTCCCATGAACAACCTACTATATACAGTTGTTGTTAGACAAACTACACACAGACAAAGTTTTCAATATGAAACACTATACCCAAATACAATACTGTTTGTCACTTGAATGTTACTAATAACTGTGTACAGGCATTGTTTAATGTAAAGCTTTAATGCACTAAAAGGTGCTGCCAGTCATCCGTAATAATAAGTAGATAAATAAATAGAGTTTGAAAGTAGCTCCTGCTTCCACCCAAATGATTAAGTCTGCAAAAATTGCACATCCATGACTCTATATCAGCTGCCCCAGCAAGGACTTGACAACAATAGCCCGCCTGGACTCTGCTGTTCCAGCTCAACGTAATCAAACGCTGTATGCTCAGAAAATGCAGACATGTTAAAATCTGAAAGGATGACATTAAGGATGAGAGATGAACAGGATGACAGAGGGCTGTGTGAGACAATAAAATCAAGGCCATCCAAGAACCAAGATGGATTGATGAGTCCATTGAGTGAAGATGGCAGTCAGCCAGCTAGCACAGAGGTCAGTGCAGAAGGATATCTCTTGGAAGAAATGATGCATTTAAGAGGGCCAAGGCTGCCAGGGTGGGCTCACTGGCAGGGAGAGAAAGGAGATATGAAGTGAGCGATGGATTGGGAGGTGGGCAGAGGAGGCTGGTATGTAGATGAAGTGGGGACGTGAGAAATATTTAAAATGAGAACAAAAAATGATGGAGGGCGAAATCGATTAGAGAGAATACAGAAGCAGTAACTATAGAAGCAGCAGTGAAAGAGAATAATGAGGGGTTAAGTTGAAGACAAAAGGCGAAAGGTGGAGAAAACATCATGCGGGGAGCCAAGTTCATCTGAATTAAAGCTCTGAGCATTAATGATGAATTTGTCACATTATTCGTAGCAGTGTTAGAGAGCTGGAAAAACAAAAAGAATTCATCCAGCACATGAACACATAGTGTACCAGAGAAGCTCCCCCCTTGCTACAGAAACACTCATGTGAGCCAAATACATTATGCCTACGGTGACTGGTTTTATTAATCAAACTGATTATTCAATGAGTCAGGCACTCACAAACAAGGAAAAATAATGGGTTTGAGCCTTAGCCACCAAAAATGAAAAATATCACCCTTCTGCCTATTGTGATTTGCTGCAATGGATCCGACTAAGTGTCTGCTAACACCCCGGCTGGCTAATTGAGTTAGGTTTATAACGGTGAGTTCCGCGATGAAATTTATGCAACCCATCTGCCACATAAATAAACAATGCCGATGGAGATGAAGTGAATCAGTCAGAAGTTAACTGTCTGACTTTTCAAAAGGTCTCAGCTCTATTCACTATTTGGCATGCCGTCTCAAGACCCTGCCTTTATTCCTTTCACTCTCTGCTCCTTTCAAATCTCCCCCTCCTTGACACCCCCCCCGCTTCTTAGCCTGAGGGCTGCGGAAATCCATGGTGTAATGTGAGCGGCTCTACAGGTTGTCGGCCTTCATCATTTCTCTCCTCACTTTCCTGACACGGAGATAAATGCTTCTCAAGTTATTAGTCGACTACGGCATTTTAGAGTCTCCTCTGTGGAGATCCTAAAATGCTACTTTTGGCTTCCCATCGCAATTCAAGGTTACCAGGCTAATAAACAGCGCTACTTTCATAGTGTTGTCACATATAAAGCTTTCATACACATGCAATAATAGTGATTAAAAAGACTTGTGTATATTAATCTTGAGATTTAAAGTAGCAAGAAAGGCAATCTTTTTTGATGGGGAACAGGAAATCAACATGTGCTACAATATAAACGTCTTCACTGAAAAGGGTTCAACAAAACTTCAAAAAATAGAGGTAGACATTAAGAGCTTAACTCTGCTTTTAGCCCTCCATGATAATGTTTGATGTGTCAGCTCATTGCATTTCTCTCTATTTAGAAATGCACTCATAGAATAAAATGGATTCCCTTAAGATGTCCCCGAGGGAAGTTCTTCAGATTTTTTTTCTTCCTCCTCCATCTGTCAAACTCATAATCTCACTCCAATACACAGCCTGCGGAGGATATGAAGCAAGAAGGTTGTTGTAATTGTATATCGAGCTTTTTAGAAGAACAGTTGACAACTTCCAAGGGCTAAATTGCTCAGCTGAAGCAGAACCTGTTCTCAAGCAGGATGCAACATCCTCGCAATCCAGGTCATAGATGGAAACAAATTCTGGTCCACGGGGGCGTCACGCACAAATGCATGAGAGGAAAAAAAGAGAAAAATAAGATTTTGCTAAATAATTACATTCCTGTGCGATTAAGATATCCTATTGGCATATTGCAAGAAAGAAAAAAGAAATTGACATAGTTAAAATACAACTGATTACTGATACATAACTAATTAGATCTCGACTATTTGCCGACTAATGCAAACTTATTTACCACCTACTAATACAAAAATAATAGACAAAATTCTATTTTGGTTTATTTTTGTTGATGTAATACTTTTCTATTTTTCAATTTTTAGCATCATAAGCTATTACTTATTTTGCAACACTTTAATGGACAAATGAAAAGTAACTAATCATGAAAATGACTATGCTATACAATTAGGCATACGATGTGCAAGCCTTATTTAAAGATTACGCTGTTTATTGTGATCTAAACTGTTGATGTACTTTGGGAGAGTTACTGGGCCTAGACTTACTGGAGAGAGTTGGGTTTCTTTAGCTGACCTTTTGTTTCTCTGCTGTGCTTATGTGTTTGCTGCCAGCCAGCGATGTCATTTTCGAAGACTTGCCGGGTAGGCATTGCTAGTAAGTTTTGGCAGGTTGTGTTTTGGTTGTTACTTCAACCTCTCTTCATTGGGCGCACGCTCAATCTGCCTCGTCTATCAGCTTGGCAAATGTCCAACAAACCGTGCGTAAACACTGCTTTCACTGCAGCTGCATCCACGTGGGAAAGACATACGTACAGCAGTGCTTTGATATTTTCTTTAAAGCACTACAATCGCCTTTTTTTGGATGTGAAGTATGACAGAGATGATGCACAAAGAGCAAGCTTCCCTTGTAGTGAAATGCTGGATAAGGTATGCTCACCTCATTTGACCACACTATCCTCTGTGCAGTCCTCAGCCTCCTTTCACTGTGACAGTCTCCATCCAATACAGCTGACAGGCCTGTTTGCATCAGGTTGCGATCCATTTGAGGAGAGAGCTTTAACCTATCTCGTTCAAAGAAACGTCAAACTCCAGCTCTGCTCCCATCTTTCTCACTGAGTTGTAGAGGTGTGAATTCCCTTAAGGTAGCTTGGCCCGCCGCCCCATCCAGTGCCCTGTGTTTTCTTCCTTCCATTGTAGCTCAACTCTTTGTTGAACCCTTCACAGATCCAACTATTACAAACAAGCAGAGTTTACTATCACACTGAATTCTTATAATATTCCATGTCCTAATTCATTTAGGTGTATTGGTTAATGATCATATAGTTATGGTGTGAATCTGTCAGCTTTTAAAACCCAGGTACACTTGTCAACATCAGAATGTAAGAAGGCCAACATTATTTATACAAACACTGCAACAGCTTAACAAGATTCCTGCTCACAGCACCATGGAGACAACATCCCTTATTATCACCTGCTGTTGAAGTAGTTTAGAGGCCTTTACTTTAATAAAAAATATCTAAACCACAATGCAAAATCCTTCACTTTTAAAGCTCTTTCTGTCAAAACCATAAAAACAGTATAACTAGATTAAAACCATTAAATACTGATGTACCAGTGTTTAAGCAGCATCCTCCCTATGTTTTGGATCATGGCTAATTAACTTTTTTTGTTAAATGTTGGATAATTTTGTCTCTCTGGATTACACACAGTTTAAAGGTAAATGTTCTGATGTTGTGAGTTGGATTTATTTACAAGTCTCACAGGACAAAATGTACTAAATTATTCTTTTAACAATGAATTGTGCTTTAGAGAATCTATTTTCAAATTAAATTATGGTCTGTAAAAGGCTGTAACTAGCCGCAGATACAATTTATTAGGTTAAGGTAGTACAATATTTCCCTTTATGGAGCAGAAGCAGAGAATAGTAAACATGAGTATGCTGAATCAGTAAGGGAAGGATGCGATTTGTGATATTGGAACCTTTCTGGTAGTCTGTGAAGTACTGATCAATCACATTTGCAAAGGATTTACTGTAGCTGCATGCAGGGACAGTCAGAGAGCAGGAGCAGAAGAAAAGCATTAGCCAAAAAGCAATCTTGAAGTCTTTTGCTACTGCCTTGCCATAATTTAGCTTTTTATGAGCTTTTTTGTTTCTTTAAAAAAATATCTGCATTCTTAGTCAGATTGTGAGCAATGACCAGAACTCTGAGTCTTGGCCCAGATATCTGTCTACTATCTGGTCATCAACTGGCTGAAAGCCTACAAAACATTGGTCACTGCCCTCAGAGGCAAGTCATTTGATGATAGGCAATCTTAAATTCCCATGCTTACAGTAGCTTCAAATACACATTTACAAGTGCAATTTAGGAACCTAAGTAATTTTGTGTCCCAATATTACATGTGTACTGCACAGAAACGCATAGTATAAACATCCATCCATCCGTTTTCTTAACACTCTGTCCAGCTTAGCACCACAGTCAAACTGGAGCCTATTCCAGCTGTCACAGGGTGACAGGTTGGGTCAATCATGGAAAAGTTGGCGACAGTGGTGAGGAAACACTCCCAACGCCGGCAGAACGACGCTTAGGGAGAAGCAGCCATATGCTGTGAAAAATTGTACACGTTGATATTACGCTTTAAAGGTTTCGAAACTACAACAAAACTATAACACATTTGCATACATTTATTATATTTGTTTTAAAAATGATTCTTTGTAATTACAAATTTAAAATAGGCTTAAAAGTCCACAGTAATTTAACTTTAAAGGTAATTAGCAACTTAATTTTAGGAACTCATTAGTCTAAAATACCATGTTAAATGAAGTTTCCTTGCTGTCCTTTACAGTTTAGTTGGCAGCTATCTATGTTTACCTCATCATGTTTTATCAGTGATCCCAGCTGAGTGTCTCCAGACTCTCTGGGGGTCTGTCTATATTGAGTCACAATATGAATCCCCTTTTGAACCATTGGATTCAGCAGATCTGCTTGAAGTATCTTAAAAACACTCTGTTCTTGACTCTCTGCTTTGCCAAGAAAATATTTAACTTTCACACACTGTCAGTTCATACTTTCTCTACCAGTTCCCAGCTGGGGTATATGTTATGTTATACCCTAAATTTGAGTGTACTCACAAGGCTCTTAACCTGTCTCTTGCTTTTGATGTAGATGCTATTTTCTCTCTTGTGTTTTTAAAGAGCCGAGGAGACTGACTGCATGGTGCACGGATTACACGTGAGGCACATATCAAGGCCCTCAACCCATGCAATCAGCTGTTTACTTGCTTTGTAAATCCGGCTCAAGGCAGCACACGGCTGAAACAGTCTTTGTCCCTTTGGATCATGCATACTATTACCCCAGCCTTCAGTGCTAGGAGGGCTGATTGCCTGGCAACTCACACTCACATTTGCTCTTTTGGGAGGAAAATGACATCTCGGAATTATTTAAACAACTTTCATTGAGAGATGCCATTGATAAACTAATAACTGTGTTTCTGTCTAACACATTTATTAGTTACTGGCATATGAATGTGAGGGGTCCCATTAACCTCTTTTTTCATTGCTAAGCTGCTGACAGCATTTGTCAGGGTATTACTTAATATCCTGCACGCACTCTGCACTACACTGGACTGACCAAAATAGAGCATGAGCTTATCTGCATAACCCCGCTTTGCAGAGACAAAGAAGTTAAGATACAACAAGAGTTGGCCTTTCACCATCCCAGAGGACTTGTAGCACTGAATTAAACAGTGCAAAAAGACATTGCTTATGCCAGATGTATTCATCATTTCTTAGGAAAAATCCCAAAGGATTTAACTTGCAAGTGAGCAGATATTGTGTACCGTGTAAATTTCTTCATGGTATTTACGTGGTTACAGCAAGAGGATCTTGGACATGAAATAATCTGAGAAGATTAATGTATAGCCTAATGTTAACCCTGTAAAATGAAATTGGTTTAAGTGCGCTTGTCAGGTTGTCCTAGGTTTCAAGGATTATTAAGTGAATTTGCACTGTCGGGGCCATGCTGTACTGAGGCTGTTATAAATGGTGTGTTTCACTCACACCCCAAGTATCCTATCAATCTAACACTATAGACTATCATCAGTACTGCAGACCTTGGTGTGTTCATCAGCGCAAAAGAATTGAGTGTCTTTCCTGCTGTTGGATCATAACAGTGCTTCTTTTCTTAGCCGTCCATTCATTATATTTCTTTAGAAGTGCTGTGCTGTTTTGTCATATGTTTTCCCATCCCAGAATAGCAATTGTTGAATTACTCATGTAATTTTCCACCGCAGCAATCAATTGACTAATGTCTTAATGTATGATATGTGATTTCTATGCTGCTGTTCAGAGAGGTAAAATACTTGTGTTTACTGCTGTAGAATCGGTTTAGTGTTGGATCTCAAAATAGATATTTCCTTTGAAATCCAACAGCAGTGCCTTCTGCTGCTCTCCCCTGGCTGAGGAGTGGAACATGTAGTGTGCATCCTGAGCTTAAACATTGCCTTATACAGATGCTGTCAAATCATTTGATGTCAAGCTTGTTTAAATTCTCTGACCACTGTTGCATTAAAAGGCCATTTGCATCATTACTGCAAGAATAATTAATTAAATATGAAATAACTTAAACAAATACAAATTGCGAATGTAAAACAGGAAAACTGCTCTGAATAGAGGACTCCTGCGTGGAATTATCTGAGACATTAATCTTCCAGCTGAGCTTTGAGCTTGTATCTCTTTGTACAATGACACTTAAGAGCATATTCGTCTCTAGTGCCAGCACGTCCTGATACTTTTTTTTTTAAGTATTAGAGATGTCCTCTGAGTGTTAATTAGATGAGCTCCTGATCAATTGTGAGTGAATTGTAATAAAATGTGTGAGTGGTGAGAGTGCCCACACACTGGCTACCGCACTTTGTATCTCCCTTTAGATTGATTTCTGTTCTGTGCAGCAGCAGCAGAGGCAGCTAAATCTCACTGTTATGATCGTAGTGTATGAATGTATGTCTGTTCCCTAACTCCTACTAGACACGCTAATCAATCTACATGAAACTTACCATATAAACTGCCTAGGGTGCCAAAATTATCAGCATCTACATAGCTTTTGGGAATTGTTTTTATAACACTCAAATTTTCACAAGTTGCATATATTATGTGTAGTGGCTGATATCAAAACAGAAAGCGGCATATGTGTATATTACATAAACTTTGTGACATGTACCTAGTTGTTCTTAAATAAATTTTTTGCAACAGCTTTTAGACCAGTGTTGTCATGCATGTCTGTAAATGAGTAGTTCTATGCAGAGATGGGCAGTAACGCCTTACAAGTAATGCCTTACAAGTAACGCCTTACAAGTAATGCGTTATTGTAATCTGATTACTTTTTGAAGTATCGAGTAAAGTAAGGGATTACAATTGCAAAAAAGGTAATTAGATTACTGTTACTTTCCCATAAGCACGCTGCATTACTGCCTTACTAAACCGTGATTTTGTTTGCGAGATTCTCTCATGACAATGACGTAAGCCGGTGTGACGTTCATGGCAACAGCTGTGTGCAGATCAATAATGGATAATACAGTATATCGAATGTGGGAGAAAGTACGACCGTGCAGCGTTTAAAGCGTGGAAGTACAGACCTTACTTTGAGTTTGATTCCATAAAAGTGACAAAAACATTAGTGTCTGCCGATTACTGCGTGGGAAGAAAACTTCTTTCTACAGCGAAAAAACCCTAAACCTTTGAGCAAGCACCGAGTACGCTGCCAGGGGAATGTGAAATTCACAGAGAAACGTTTTAAAAAGAGACTTTTCGATTTTATATGATGCATTATGCTCAAAAAGTAAAATTGGGCTTAAAGATGTATTGCTTTATTACCTATTCAGGTTGTAAATCATGTTTTTAAAAAGTAACTAAGTAACTAATTACCTTTGAAAATAAGTAATCAGTAAAGTAACAGGATTACTTTTTGGGGAAGTAATCAGTAATTAGTTACTGATTACTTTTTTCAAGTAACTTCACTAACACTGGTTACAAGTGCTAATAGTGCCTGTGATTGATCATTTTGTCTTACACAATGAACAGGTAGCTTATAAAGTCATATCATGAAGATCAAAAGAATAGCATGTTAAATTAAGGTCAGTTTTTCATACATGAGTGAAGGGAATAAGTGCCGCAGGGCTGATGAAAAACCACCAGTTCTGAGGATATCTGGGCAAGCACAGGACATCACAAATGGATATGTCTTGAGCTCACTGGATTTCAGTCTGTTACTGCAGGACTCGCACATCTAAATGATCAAGAAATGGACACTGAAGGTAAATCTGAGACACATTTCCTAAAGATCTTAAGGGAATTTTAGGCAAAGGCAAAAGACAGAAGGTCGTAATTACTACAAAGGAGAAGTTAGAGTAGTAGTTTTGTATATACTCAGATACAAAGGTGGAACCTTACTGAGAGAACTCTGAGGACAATGGGTGTGTTTACATTTCACTGCGTGTTGTACCTGTATAACTATGCATGTGACTAATAAAGAATCTTGAATCTTGAATCTTGAATCATTACTGC
>VUQR01007483.1:0-13265 GCA_015108515.1 Hemichromis elongatus | reverse complement strand
AAAAAGTAACTAAGTAACTAATTACCTTTGAAAATAAGTAATCAGTAAAGTAACAGGATTACTTTTTGGGGAAGTAATCAGTAATTAGTTACTGATTACTTTTTTCAAGTAACTTCACTAACACTGGTTACAAGTGCTAATAGTGCCTGTGATTGATCATTTTGTCTTACACAATGAACAGGTAGCTTATAAAGTCATATCATGAAGATCAAAAGAATAGCATGTTAAATTAAGGTCAGTTTTTCATACATGAGTGAAGGGAATAAGTGCCGCAGGGCTGATGAAAAACCACCAGTTCTGAGGATATCTGGGCAAGCACAGGACATCACAAATGGATATGTCTTGAGCTCACTGGATTTCAGTCTGTTACTGCAGGACTCGCACATCTAAATGATCAAGAAATGGACACTGAAGGTAAATCTGAGACACATTTCCTAAAGATCTTAAGGGAATTTTAGGCAAAGGCAAAAGACAGAAGGTCGTAATTACTACAAAGGAGAAGTTAGAGTAGTAGTTTTGTATATACTCAGATACAAAGGTGGAACCTTACTGAGAGAACTCTGAGGACAATGGGTGTGTTTACATTTCACTGCGTGTTGTACCTGTATAACTATGCATGTGACTAATAAAGAATCTTGAATCTTGAATCTTGAATCATTACTGCAGTTGTTGGATGAAGGGTTGCAAAACTGTGCGGGGGGAAAATGGCATCAAACACTATGTCAGTAAAAGAAAGAAAAAACTATGGCTTTGCTGCATGTGCACATAGTGTGATGTACCATTCAGTAAGTGCAGAACTTAGAACAACGCAGCTCTGCTTTACGACACACCGATCTTTATTGATACAACGTTATGAATATCGATTTTTTTTGACTCCCTAAAGATGCAGTTCTTTGTTACACACTTGAGAGAGATGGACTCTGTTCCTTCACTGGCAAAGGTCCGAAAGAAGACTGTAATATCAAAGGCAGAACGAGGCGTTTTGTGAATTCCTCCTCCACACTCAAGTGCTTCCCCTTGTTGCTGAATAGAAATGCTTTTGATCTAAAACTTGAGGCTGCCGTGTTCTCAAATGACAATGAATATTACATGGAAACAGCCTTGAGATGCAATCCGGCTTCCTGTCCTCTACAGTGATGTAGCATTTGTCAACAGGAGCCTAGACCACAAGCAGAACTGTAAAAAAAAGAAAAAGATTAAAAAAAATTGCAAGACTTTCACAAGATTAGCACTGCTAATGGTTTAAGTAGCCTCGGTGACAGCTGCTGTCATCTAATTGAATTCTGTAATTCATCATTCATTCTTGTTTACTGTTGGCACAACAGGTGACAGGCTGGTGAGACATCTCCAAAGAATTAAATGATAAATGAAACCTACTGGTAAAATCTCAGTGTGTGTATAGGCCCCCTGCCTACTAAAAGACAGGATGTCTGCAGAGTCGCTTACATCAAAGTCACACTGGAAGTAACAGGTGAAATCACATAAATCTTTTGAAGCTGCTAAACACCTTATCCGTCCCTTTCTGCACAGTTCTCCATTAGGTCCCATACTGACACAAAAAGGGAGTAAGGGGGAAGAAAAAAAACATTATGAAATGCAGTTGCCAGATGCTCAGGGCTCCGAGCACACAAATTGCGTAGCATTAGGGTAAATTTTATTTTGCCACGGTAAGTGGTTGCTTATACATATTGCACTAAAGAGAGATTATGTTGATACATTTCCTACAGGCTTTGACATCAGTTCACAGCAAGGGGTAACACTACAAACTCATTCATGCACTTGGACTTCAGCCAAATCTACCACCAACAATCTCCGTGTAGTGTCAAAATTTAACTTTGAGTTCAAGTTAAAGATTAAGAAGGAGCAATGTATATGAGCAACACCACCTACACACTGCACCTATGAGAGCTGCTCAGCCATTGGAAACCCATGCTATGAAGCTTACGGTGCCCATTTTTTTGTGCTGATGTTAATGCCAGCAGTTATTTACGCAGCAGGCCACTGGCAATTTATTACACCCTGATGTAAAAATCATTTTCCTCTGAATCAACCTTTGGAGATTTACTTACCTGGATGATTGAGAATGCATCAAGACGAAAAACACTGGCTTGTTGCAATGAACGTTTGCAAAGGCAAACTGAATGGCTAGGTGCTTGATTTTTTTTAGGAGTAAGGCAAAAGGCCTGAAAACACCTGAATTCAAAGAATAAGTGGTATTCCCAAATACCTTTGTCTATATAGTATACACAGAGATATGGATTAAAAAGTTCACACGGAGAAGTACAGAGCAGTGAGATCTCTGCGTCCCAGCTAGCTATAGATGTATATTAATAAATAAAGAGATGTGATATTTGTTTAATAGTATATGAAGCATGCTGGCACTTATTCAAATAGCTGCTCAGAAGAGCTCACTGTGCTGTAATTAGCCCTTAATGGTGAAATGACTATTTGAAGAGCTTGTAAGGAACGCATTCAATGCCTGAGCTCCACCTTAAATTCTAAATATAGACTCATTAATAGCACGCCTCCTCTTAGGCTTTATTCTTCTCTCTAAAGCTGTGAAGATACAGTTCCAGCATCTTGAAAGCATCTGCAAATGCAGTGGCACCTGATTACTTTCATCAACTCTTCATTAGTTATGCCTTAATCAGAGATCATAGCAGCTGATGCACCTGGGAGTGGAATGGTTTTAATATGGCTGCTGGCAGAGACGAGCTCTCCAGCTGTTTGCTGCCCTCCAAAGCTGTCAGCCCTCATTTGAGCCAATTGCCCTGTGGAACTCAATAATCAAACCTGTAATAACCTCACACAACCTGAAATGCAGGGCCAGCCAGAGCACATCCCCTTCCCCCCGCCCTCTTTCTCCCTCTCGCTCGCTCTGTCTCACTTTGTCCAAATGTACATGTGCATGCAGAGCGTGATTAATTTCAGCCTCAGTTATTTGACTTCAAAGTGTGCACACCTGCAACTATAATTTTCAAGTTAGTTCACATGGCAGTGCATTGCAGCAAAGTATATTGCCAAGTCATTAAAAGTAAGCTATTATGTAAAATAGAGTTCATTTGTGTCATCGGAGGCCAAAAGCTACCTTTCGGCTTGCCCACTTTGGTGTACTGTAAAGAGACAATTTTACACAAAAACATCAATCGCGGTGAGACCCGGGTAACTTTTTATAAACCTGTTTGTGTACCTTCCCCTGAAAAAACATCTGTTGTAAATCATGCACTAAAAGCATTTGTTTATCTCCAGAATGGTTTTCAGTAAAAATGTTATCATCAGGCTCAAAGCAGATGCTATAATGTGTATGAATGTGCTTTTAAGCACTAAATTTGACTGATTTCTATGTCGGTAATTTTCGGATAGAGAAAGAATTTATTGCAGCAAAGAAATAAAATGTCATAGTGTAAAATAAAATCCTGTGCGAAGACTGCTGTGGGGAGATAACTTTGAAGATTCCGCATCGTGCTCCTTTTTGAGGAGCGTCTCATTATGGTGATTTTGATGCTTTGTGCAGCCATTACAGTATGTATAGAGATACTGTAATTCACATAGGAATTCTTGTAAAAGTTGAATGAAAGAAAAGGATGAGGAATAACATGGTGCTGTTTTCTTTCTCTGTCCGTTTCCCACGTGGCTGCATGACTCGGAGGCTGTCTGCCTTGTCCTGTAGAATTCTTAATGAAAAGAGTTTAAAGCTAAAACTTTTCTGGACAGCTTCCCTTTTCTACTTTGCTTAACAAGCTAGGTATTCCATTTCACCTGGGAGCTTTCAGATACATTTTAGTCTCCGCAGTGTGATGAGGTGCCAAAACTACCAGGGGAAGGTAACTCTGTGGAGAGTCTGTCAGTATGCTGAGGATCAAAGCCATTTGCAAAGAGCACACACACATCAAACACTGCCATGCAACGTGTTACCTAGCAACCCAAACCAGGTGTTGCAGAGGGTAGGAAATATTAAAGCCTACATTCTTCCTGTTTACTGCAAATACAATTTTAAAGGAAATCGATAATGCCGTGAATGTGTACTGCATGCGAGTCGAGTGGGGAGGCTTTCTTTTTTTTCTTCTTCTTCTTGTTTTTTTTTCCCCCCTGAACTACGGCAGACAACAGGCGCAAGGAGAAGATAAGAGTGTAATATCAAAACCTGAGCGGGTTGGAAAGAAAATATGAAGTAGTGACGCATATCCTCTGATGGATCACACTAATAATGCCCAGTCTCTCCATATAAGGACATATTTTTCAAGCACACTGAAGTGAAGGCTGTAAAATTGTGAGAGACACACACCACGCCGAGAAGAGGAAGGTGATACGTGAAGCTAGAAAGGCCTAATTCCACTGAGTGGCCATGTCAGAATAGAGTAAGGCAATTATGTTTGATGCAGCATTGATGAAAAAGGAAAGAGTGCTTTAAGCACTAACGTGAGACCAGTGGGTCCTCACACAACTAAGCCAGCTCTTTATCATGATTAGAACACATCTGTCAGATTAGCAGGAAAATAAGCAGTGCTATAGCCTACTGTACAAGCAGAAGGCATCTATGCCTGCTGCTGCTGCTGCTGCTGCTGCTGCTGGCAACGACTTTACGAAACCAGTGGCAGTGTGTGAGGTCAAACCCTCCCTCTCCACAGCACAAGTCAACGATAACAACATTATGGTATAATGTTGTTTTGGACTACATCATCGCTGCAGGTGCGGCTGAATTTATAATATAACGACCCTAAAACAACAGCGTCCCCGTTTGCTCGCTCCACTGTCACGCCGAGTCAGGTTATCTTTATTTACCTATAAGTGGCAATGGTCATTGCAGGGTGCTAATGTGAAAAACATCAGGAACAATATGTGTGGGTAGCCCACACAGGAACACTTGAGAGAGAGAGAGCGCAGAGAGTGATGTGGCACCACAGCCGTCCCAGCTTGCCTGTCTTAGCCAGCAGAAACAGGTGTAAGCTGCGAAAGTGCTTGATGAATGTTCTCTTTAGTGCCAGTGACTGACTGTCCTTATTCAAACAGCAGACAGCTCCTCTGGCTAAGTACTCCGGGAGCAGATACTGTACATGGCTCACACAGGCATATCGTGCAACCGGGCAGATGCACTCACAGATACAAGAACACGTGCGCAAACAGACACATAAATACATTTTTGGAGCGCTGCTGTGTCAGGCTGTTTAGTCTACTTTGATAAGAGAGACACGCGATTATTAATTGATTTTTGTTTGTTGATGATAAGTGACAAGAGCGACCCACCTGTAGCCTCCCCTGTATGTATGTGTCCTGATAATTATTGCTCTGCAAGGTTGAATGCGCCGTGAGAGACTACAAGCCCCTTCACATGACAACTTAATAAAGCCTCACAAGGACAAAAATAGGTTTAAAGTAGGCAAAAGACAAGCATACAACATCTCTCTTTTCATGATCTATGAATAGAGTCTGAAACAAAAGGACAGCAGTAGATGGAAGGCTTGGATGATGAAGACAGACTGTTCCCCTCCGGGCTGAAGGGATGACTGACAGAAGCACGGGGTCGCGATCTGACTCCCCCTTGACAAAGGAAATCAAGAATTACATTTAAACAAAGAGCCCATCCAAACACTGCTTTCATCTCGTTCACTCCGACTATGAGATGCATGAAAGGAAAATGCGAACACACACTTGCATGCACTCCAAAAGCACAGGCAAACAAGTCAGTAAACACCCTGCTTTAAAGCCGTGCATCCTTTATTATTTTTGCATTATTGCTGGCATCTGAACCCATCTGCTCCAAACTTTTACCCTGTTTCCTTTTGATCTTTTTGATGCCGCGTGCAATTATTTCAAACGTAAGAGCTAAAAGTGAACTGGCTGCAAAGTTGCCGCAGCGAAGCAAAGTTTCCGCACGGAGGGCATCTGAAGGCATTGGCTTCTCTCGAGTCACCTGTGGTGATATTGATGATGTGATCAACATGGTGTGAATGGGAGATGATGAGGGCTTCTTAAAAACTGTCACTCGTGTGCTGGTCTGGGGACTTGCATGTCTGATGGCCTCTTTTAACCTTTCAGTTGACACCCTGCCACATGTCCCAAAGAAACCAATTAGTCCCTTGTCTGAAGCTTCTCCACAGCTCGATATGCCAACTCTCATCCAAGCGCGCTTTGGTCCGAGCCAGTAGTTATTCACTATTAAACTATTTATTTCTGATTTCTCCACTGTATTTCCGACACTTTTTCTGGCTTGTACTGTACATAAGAAAATGAAGCTTGCTTTTATTTTCCCTTATGTGCTAGCAAATATAAAATCTTTTCAAGACAAGCAAAAAGGCATGTTGTCATCGTACATATGGTGTATACATTCAGCATTCTTAGGCTATGTGCATCCATGCAGCACATCAAATAGCAGGGTGGTGAGTATGCAGCAGCACAACTACGCACCATTAATCACACTTATGTCAAACTCATTCCTGACACAAAAAGTGTTTTCCCTGTGGGGTAGCATGAAAAATACTATTACAGTAGTGTTTGCAGCAAATAAGAGCCGCACATCACAAACAGAACACGATACACACGCTAAATTTCATTGCAGTCAAAAGCTTCTTGCGGCTGCAACACTAAGCCCTTTTGAGGAAAGAAATCTTCTTGATCTGTCTTCATTCAGTTAGCGTTACACTGGGGAAAACTCTGTATGCAAATTTAGCTTCGGTTGTCACAGATTTAAGAATTTTCAACCAACTGGCAGCATGCTGTTTGGCAGGATGGTCTCAGTGGGTGTATGTGGGTGACTTTGATTGTAAGCAATCTTTATAACTTAAAGAGGAACCAATACAGGTGGGGCTCAGGAAACTAGGTATAAAATGAACACAAGCTGTGTGAATATTTGCTGATGTTAGTGCAGTAGCTTTGAAGAAAAAGTCAACATGAGTCATTTTTTGTTGTTAAAGATTGTTTGGTGTGTGGTTTGTGAACTTTTTCAGCTTCTAACATGTGAAATTCTAGAAAGAAAAATGTGAACTGCTAATTTATATATATATTTGTATTTTTTCAGGATGTCATTACATCAATAATGCATCATAGAAAAAGTTCTAATGTTGGTTGTATTTTTATCTAGTAAGGTCACAAGTGTGTGTGTAATGCTCATTTGAAACCTGTTACAGCAAGCCTGGGCATCATACTGTCCGCAGGCCACATCCAGCCTATTGGTTTTCACTCATCAGCCTGTGTTGGATCAATTTGAAATTAGCATATGACAATAAATAATTAGACATCATTCATTTGGTCCTATTTCAGTCTTTGACAAACTCTATCAGCGAATGGCTTAATGGGTTTCTTTGCCCTTTTGTGGGAATTCAAAATACAAGATTTTTACGTTGACCTTAAAGGGGACTGCTATTTTTTGTTAAATGTACAAATGTTCTTATGTGGAACTGAATTCAGCTTCCCATGCAGTGCAGCCAACGTTTATGAGAAATGTGAGGTTGCTAGACCTGAAAGACATCAGCTCACATTCAAAACAGAAAGACTGATCCAGAATGTAGAGTTTTTAGCAGGACATGGTTTTCAAAGTATTTATTTGCTGAAGTCAGAGGTAAAGCTGTGTGCTTAGTTTGTGGAGAGCAGTTTGGTGTGCAAGGTGGTGGTGTGTTTGAGGATTACAATTTGAATCCTTTGAATCCTCACCTTTATAAGACTAAACACGCAGAGAAATACAAGAACCTGACTGTAGCAGAGCAGGAGTAGACATCTGAACCTTTGCTAGGAAAGCTGCAAAAGCAACACCAAGCTTTAGACATCCAAGCAGTCGGGACCAGCTTTGTGATTTCCCACAAAATCACAAACAAACAGTAAGCCGTTCTCTGATGGGGAGTTTTGGTGGACACTGCTGTGCTAATATTCCCGGAGAAGAAAGCGACATTTGAGAATATGCCTCTCTCTAGGCTAACCATGATGGATCAAGGACTCTGTGGGAAATCTGCAACTTTATTTGAAAAAAAAAAGTGGAAATGTTTTATTTTTCTTTTTGACTCTCAACAAGAGCTATAGTGTCAACATCATAGCCCAGTTTTCTTTGTATGTGGGATAGCGAAAGAGTTTGAGATTACACAGGAGCTAGTAGCAATGGAAGGGAATACAACAGGGAGTATAACAAAACACTCCCTTTTGCCCCATTTTACCTCCATTTAGATTAGGTTAGGCCAAAAGGGGGGAAACTGGCAGGTGGTTCCGACGGCCGTCCAAATCCGCCAGAGAAATATATCGGATTTTTCAAGTAGCTGCAAAATAAAGTGACTGAAATATACCCAGAACTGTATTTGGTATTTTTTCATTGTATCATACACCAAGGGAGTGTTGTGTATGTCACTTCTAAAAATGAACCCTCTTGTTAATGCTAAAATAGTTAACTTCATCAGGGAAAGAGCACTGAATCACAAACAGTTTGTTGCACTTTTGATTCACTAAGCAGAGCACTTCAAGTCAGTTTCACTGCTAGATTTTTATTCTTTTCTCAAAGAGGAGAACTTTCCACACATATAAGACATACTCAGAAGATTTTCGTTCTCTTTGTACAGCCTAGATTTTTTTCCCTGAATAAGAAAAATGAATTAAAAAACTGCAGATGAATTAAACTACAAGCAGCATAGCAACAGCACTTTGTTAAAAGTTAAGTCTCTGAAATTTTGCAAAGCAAGGTTTTTTTTACTTACCACTTTACATTTCCTTGCCTAACTGTAACATCTACTCATACCAGAAAGAGTTTATGGCACAAAATAAGCGAGCCAACATTACACTGTGAAATCAAAATTTCTTATTCTAACTGATGCTCACTAACTGCAGGTGATATAAAATCAAAAATATTTTTCAGGTAAACAGATTTTTGTTGTTTTCTGTTTGTTTACCTGTTGACCTTTCAAACATTTTTCAAATGTAAACAGCATCATTGTTCATGACTTCAGTCTTGCTCAAATCTGTGTGGCTTCAAAAGCAGAACATCACTGATGTCTATGCCGTCACGGGAACTGACCTGCACTCGTGGTGTCACAGATATACTGATCTAATACGAAGCAAATTCTGAAACAAGAAGACTTTGGATGCATCTCAAAGTGATGATCATCTGCCAAACATGTCCTATATAGCTGGGTTTTTTTATGGAGGACCAGAAGTCTTTATTTCACTAGCTGGCTCCATGGCCTCATTTGTGGGCCTGTTTTTGAGATATATTATATTATATATATTTAATGTAGCTTAGGATCTTATTGATAAAGCTGCATAATGTGAAACTGCTTGTCTTCTTTTTTCTTTTTTTTTTATTTATCCAGTATATAATGATAACTTTATATGTAAAATGACAATAAATGTAATTAATAAAAAAAATACTCATTAATGTAAACAATATGCCAAACTGACAGAAAAATCTTTCAAACATAATTTTATATCTTCTACACCGAGGCTGCAGTATGATGTTGAAAACAATCTGAGAAAAACAAGCACAGTTGACCTCTTAAAAAGAAAAATGACAGACACAAATATTCACCTTGAACTTGGTACTACTCATATTAAAGACATTAATGCGGGTGCACATTTTTTTTGTATGAATAAAGACTTTTGCCAGTGCAAGTACTGCATTTCTGTATTTCTGGACTACTGTGTCACTTGGGCAGAAGCACCAATGCAACAACTCCAAAACAGCATTTTTGTCTGTGAGCAGATGCATGCTTCATCAAACTTTAATCACTCCCAAGTGCTGCGCCCTTTTAATCGAACACACTCAAGCCAAATGTCCTATTTGTCACTAAGGAAGTGGATAAAGTATAAGTGTGATGTTTGACCCTCGTGGAATGAAATGTCCCTATATACTGCAAGCAATTTATACTATGATTTAATCAGTAATGCCTCTCATGACTCCTTTGTCATACTCTCTGTTTTCTATGATAAGCTCTCACCAGTATTTGTAGCAGAAACAAGCACAGTTTATGCTACAAAAGCACACTGGAAACCAGAGGGATTTTATTTCTTCTGAGTGACCATGATTTATTGTCCAACACAGAAGCCAAATGGCAACTTCATTACAAGCTAAGCTTTTCAGCTGGGAGAGACACAAAGCAACAAAATACAGATGTGTACAATTCTTTGTATTTCATTGTATAAAAGCCAAGAGTGTACAATTAGCATTGAATCATCATCTCACACTTCAAGAAAAAATGTTTATTACCTTTTTTTTTCAGAAACTCTGGGTAGTAGAAAGATATAGAAGAAAGAAGGATGTTAGATATCCATTCGCATTAATTTTATATGTATCGGTCACATCTTGGAAAAGTAGTCATTCAAGATGACACATGACTCAAAGACATTAAAAAAAAAGTTTAAAACAAGTTGCTATCATTGAGAGTTGAAGTTATCAATAATTATGTGCAAATGAGAAAAGCAGCCCACAGATCATTTCACATGTGACTGCTGTAATTCAACTGTAGAAAAATATAGAGGTAGAAATGAAAGGTTTGGGGGTTATGACGGTCTTACACACTGACAAATCCCTAATGGAGATTCTACTGAGGACATGCATAAAATCTTTTTAATGTTCAAACAACACAAAGCAAAGTTGAAAGACAAGCCTATAAAAAGCCCACTAAGCAATCACCACTGATATTCTCTGTAGTAACATGCACAGGTAGAAACCATTTGAAGATAAGGTTCTGACTGCTGGGATGAGGTCAGCATAGACTGAGCTTATCATCATCCTGAGTTCTTGGCTAGCTTTGTGTTAGCATGCTAGCATGGGCACATGCTTATAGAGAGCAGCAGTATAATGCTGTTATTTTAATCCTGGAAGCAGTCTGAACTTTATTGTTGCACTGCAATAAAAATAAAGGTCTAAAATAAAAAAAAATAAAAAGAATAAGGTTATTCAGTCAGTGCTAATAAAAAGGCCTCCTAAAAAAACCTCCTTCCTGTACATGATCTGATTGTAATGCAGGTTCATATATATGTGTGGGGGTTTTTTTGTGGGTTTTTTTTTGTTTTTGTTTTTTTGTACTGCAGGCAAGTGACCGCATAATTGTAACAGTAACCGAATTTTTACTGAATTACCAAATTTTGGCACAATAATATGTTACATAACTGTGTTACCGAAAAATCTAGCGTAACTGCTTTGATTCTTGCTGATTCTTGCACTAGCATCATAAGAGGTAAGTCTGTTTGCTTTGCTAATGCTATGAAAGAACTGATGCTGTTAGGGCCAGTTTACATTTTACCTTCTTGTCCTTTTGTGTGATAAAAACTACAAAAAGTGCAATGTTCATGTCTTCATATATGCTCAAAAGCTGTAAAAAACTTTATATTTTCCTAATTAAGGTATGTGATTCTAACACAGGAAAAAGGAACATTTGATGAGATGGGGTTTTTTTGCCCATCATGAAGTTAACTGAAGATCTCATGTAGCACAAGGAATGAATCAAACAGTCGTTTGATTAGTAGATTTAGTATGATTACTGAACTTAGTAGAGTGATGTGTTAAATTGCTGCGTTGGCAAAAAACTCACTTTGGAAAGTGTTACACACAACGTTAGTCCAGACTCATATATGCAGTGAAGACTTTAAAAGGATATAATAAAAAATATTAAATGTTTTTATTTTTAAACACAAAGTTGACATGACAATAGTAGAATCAGAGCAAATATTCCCATATATTATCACAAATTCCTTTCTTTTCTTTTTTTGAGTTATAGAACTGAAAAAAATGTCCAGAAATTGTCCTTGTAAGGTCACAGTGACATTTGACCTCTGATCACCAAAATTTTATGAGCTTTTCATTAGTCCAAAGTAAACAAACAATGCCTTTCACCATGTTAATCAAATGTAACTGACCCCCAAAATTCATTGTTGTTAGTCACCTCCTTTCTTCATTGGAATCCTTCTTTGAAAAATATTGAGGAGGAAATAGGAGCCATTTGCAACTTCAGAGTGGTCAGTGGGCTTTATGTAGCCAGTTGTATTGTCAAGTATTGTAATCTCTTTGATGGTGGCTGATTGTGCATTGGTGCTAACTGTAAATAGATGAGCTACTCAGGGCACAAGGACACACATGTGCCTCCCCAACCCAAAAAAAGCCCAGCTTCTTGACACTTGGGTTACACGAAGGAAAATAACCCAAATGGCCACTTGTGACCGTGCAGCGACACCGTACAATGTCAACAATCACGTCTGCATTATGCAAAAAGTGGGTAAACAACAGACTGAGGGACACAAATTGGCTCAGCACCAGCTGTCTAATTATCTTTGTGCTGCTCTTGAAAAGCAAACAAACAGTGAAAGCGGGACGGTCTGAAAGCCAGCCAGGCATCGGTTCTAAGTGCTCTGTTTCCCCCAAATCAGATGGGGCGCTCCAATTCTGCTTGCATAGAGAAAGAAGGAGGTTTCAGATAAGACATACAGATTAGATCATAAGTTAAGTCCCCAGAAGGCCTTCACGCAGTTATTTTGGAAGCACTGTAAAGACTCACAAGAGGCCTAGATAGAATTTACATTTTAATGAATCCTTAGCTGATTGCTATTATGTAGAGTATCTTGTAAGCGCCTTGTTTAGGCTAACTTATATGCATGAACATATACACTGAAAAACCTGTCTCATGCTCTAGCACAGGCCTGCAGATACAGGTCTGTATCCTTGTGCCCACTAATTTCCTGCTGAGAGGCTGATGCAGAAACAAACTGTGCTGTACACATAGAGAGGGAGCAGAGGGGACACAGTGGTGCATTACATGACAAAAACACATTCTCACTCATGTGAGAATGTGTTTTTGTGGCTGAAAAATACTACAAAAAATTGTAATATTTTTACCCACTTTAGAAAATGTACAAAAGAGAGGGTCATGTTTTTTGATGTTGCCCGTTCATTCTGAACAGGTTATCTACTGAAGGCCTTTATTTAAATTTGACACAAAAATGTCCTGTTGGACTTGAGAAGGAACGGATTCGATTTGGGTGAAATAGAACAATGATAAATGATCTGCACTTATACTCTCCTTCTCATTTCTGCTAGGGTCCCACAGAGGGCTTGTGAACATTCGACCAGTCAGGATTCAGGACTGTGCAATAAGAGGACATCTCTCCCTGACCCACATGAGCCCATCAAGGTCAAGGTTAAGGTCACAGGAACGTTATGTCTTCACCTGAAATCCACATTCATGTGAACATGAAATATCTATAACATCTTTAGGAAATTTCTTAAACTATGAAGACTTGATTAGATATTGTGGTCACAGGTCACTGTTATATGTGACACTTATTTAATTGTTGTTTAT
>VUQR01007478.1:27147-37386 GCA_015108515.1 Hemichromis elongatus | reverse complement strand
TTTGTTTCCACCCCCCCCCCCCCCCCCCCCCCCCCCCCCAAAAAAAAACACACACAACTAACCCTGTGCCACATTTAGCTATTAGCTGTACCAAAAGGAAGCATGACACTTACTTGTTATAGAGTAGGTAGAGCGTCCCCTTTTCATATATAGGCCTGAATTTTGCTGTAATTATGGTCCTTTTACATCCAGTATCTTGCCATAAAGGCTTCCTTGCCTCTGCAATTAACCTTGCCTTTAAATGTCGTTCCCCTCATCCTCCAGCATTGTCCTTATAACTGTCCAGAGCAAGTGTGAGAACAGGATGAGAGCCAAGAAGAGTAGGAGTGAGGAATGATTGGCTTGGTCCATTAATAGTGGGAGTGGTCTTTCAGAAGGAGGAGTGCATTGCTGGACAGATGAATGCATGAAACAAGGATGGATGTTCTTGTGAGAGATAACATGTAAATGGGTGTGGTGTTTGAATGATTGCGAGAGGCCCTTGAGAGAAAGGGAGGGCGAGATGGATCAATGATGCCGTATAGAGTTTCCTTTTTAAATGATCCTTGAAAATATTTAGTTTTATTTAAACCACACACACAGTAGTGAGGAAGGAGTTAATGGTAACCACTGCAAAATTGATTGTGAAATGGGAAATCGCAGAACAAGGCAGAAAATTTGGTCAACTGTTCATGTGCGGTGTGCCTTTTGTCAGTTCTCGTGGCCCGGAGCAGAAACCCGCTGTGGCAGATCAGAGACATGCTCAAGTGTCTCAGCCATATTACATGAGCATATCCACACGCCCCTTCTTTCATTTCAGCTTCAAAGAGCATTATAGCTCCGAATTGGTAAAAGTTGTAATGCTTAAAAATCTGTAACCTTGGAAACAAATTCAATGTGTTTTCTGTAAATGCTTCATTATAAAAGCCTCCCAGCAGCAGCAAGGAGAATGAACAGTAACATAACTGTATGTATTAAGTAAAGACAATGTACATCGGACAGCAAGTTCTGTATTTTCCTTTGAATACTTTGTATATGTGACGCACTTTGAAATCAGTAATATTACTAACTTTGAAAGTTCTTTATAAGAAGATAAAATGATGCAAGTACATATACTGGTTAGTGCTGGAAAAAGCTGACCATAGTTACAAAAACTGTTCAATGAAAAATCACTTTGAGGTCAGCATACATACAGATCAGAGTTCTCGTTTTCACGTTAATGGTTAATGGTAAAAGCAGTTTTCTTGGTAATGATCGGGATTTGGCAGAGATGGGATGTGCTTATTTATTATCCACACAGTCCCAGCAATCTGAAGTTTTCAGTAATGAAACACTGCCATGTAAAAGCTCTGACTCAGAAAACTCTTGGATATTACAGATCCACAGGAAGAAGTGCAATGGCACCAGTGTTATAAAACGGCACATTTAGGATAGACACTGCAGGAAAAATGCTCTGATTTACTGCTGATTTCACTCCGACAGCTGTTTTAAAGGCTTTTCACCAAGAAACCAGAAATGCCAAAAGATCTAAGCGTGACCCCGTAGCATGAGATGTGAGGAATGCACAGAGAAGTGGTAGCAACAGGGAGGCTAAATATAACCAGATGCGTTGTTTGAGATCTGCTGCATTGTTGTTACCTCAGGTAGCATTTAGTTCTGTAGTTCTGACTGAAACGTGCACTGCAGCCACACCTGATGAATAACCCAAAGACTTGAACACACTTTGCAGATCACTGGCCTAGACAAGCATGCTGTTGCCCCTTCTTTAGCAATTTTCTTCTTTTTGTTGTGTTCACAGTTGCAATTTAACCCATAAAACCAAAATTTGCAAAGCGCAAATTGCAAATCCTTCGCATTGAATGTGCTCATCTTATTCTGCTGACAGTGTCTCTCCTGTTCCTCACCTGAACTAAATATAGTTTGAGGTGTGGACGCATTTGCTCTTTTGCCAGTTTAATGAGGAAATTCTCCCTCTGTTTCCCAGATGCATCTGAGGTGCAGGAGGAGGAGACGGAGCAAAAGGAAAAGCCAGCAGGAAAAACAAAGACAAAACCAGAGAAGAGGAAGAGGGTAACAGAGAAGCCTGTTCAAGCCAAGAAGAAGAAAAATAATGAGCAGGTTGTTATGTCCTCTTTCTACAAAGGCTGCCTATTAGATGTGTTACAGTATAAAGTATGTAAGATCATATTAATAGGGCAAAAGACTGAGCCTCTCCATGTCATAGTGTAATCAACCAGTTCTCAGGCACAAACGGTAACAACAGGTTTTTGTTTTTAAGTCATTACAAAGAAGAAGGGAAAAAAATCTTGATAGATAAAAAGAATAACTTCAAAATAAATGCCCACCACATATTTATTATTTATTATACATACATCCTCATTCTTTGGGACAGTGAATAAACCAGACAGTTAAAAACAATCATCATATTAACTGATGGTGGAAATGGGAATCCTTTATTTTGTCCTAGCATTTAGACATATGATGTAATTTTAATGCAATATAATATTATTTATTATAAATTTTATTATAAAATGTGCTCTGAGGATTATCGGGATTTAATTTAATTTGTGTTTAGAATTTTAAAATGTTCATTAACATAAATTGCCTGAACTTTGTGTTCTGCATGTACTGTTGACACAGAGCGAGCAGACGATTCCTCAGAGGAAGGAGACTGAGGATGAAAAGTCAGCTAAACCACCCAAAAAGAGGAAGGTGGGTGTGGCGACACCTGGTGGTGATAATATTAACTACAGCGGTGTGCACCGGCTAAAGTGTTGCCGTCATTTGGCTGCTTCTGGGGTTCTTACTTGTATGTGTGTTTGTTTGTTTTGTTTTAGAAAAAGAAAACGATAACAGATGTCTTAGCCACCTCTGAGCCAAAACCAGGCTGTCCAGGCGACCTGCAGGATCTGGTTACGCAGTACTTTAAAGACAAGCGCTCTGTAATCGAGCAGGAAGAACTGAAAGTGCAGGGTGAGTCAAGCCAAATCACCTTAAGCTTGCACATTCAGTCGATATCTGCTGAAATGTTGACTCACAGAGATCACCGTGTGCCCTCTCCCATCCTCCAGACTCCTTTTTCCTGTCAAGTAACGACTTGACGCACACACTCTCTTCTTATCTGAAACAGAGTGAGTGCCGTTTCAAACTTTGACCAAGTCTTCCATTAGATTCCACTTATAAACACCCATCACTTTAATTGCTCTTCTGTTTTTTTCTTCTCTTAGTTGCTCCCAAGTGGGCAAAGATTCAAAAGCAGCACAAAGAAAAAAGTTCTGTGGTTCTGCTTGTCGTCTGCAGCTCTGCTCTCCGAACCATCGAGCTTATCAAGTAAGTGACAGACCACTCATGTTTGTCATCTTTCTCCAGTTACCACTTTCAAATTAAAGTGGTGGGAGTGATGTTTGTTTGTGTCATTCACAGGCAGCTGACTAGTTTCAAGGGTGAAGCCAAAGCGGTGAAGCTTTTTGCAAAACATATCAAGGTAGTAGAGATGACCGTTAGTCACAGACAGTGAATGATTTTCTTGAATGATTGTCTGTGTCTGGGTTATTTATTTATTTATCATTATTTTTTTGCATAGATAGAAGAGCAGGTGAAGCTGCTGCAGAAAGGCATCTCCCACATAGGAGTGGGGACACCAGGGAGGATCAGTGCGCTTGTTGAGAGAGGTGTGCGTGTTTGTGATTGGCCTCTTTCGTTTAACTTCAAAGCTTTTGAAGTCTTCTCACTCTGCTTTTGTTCCCCAGAGGGTTTGAGCTTGCAGGCACTGAGATACTTGGTTCTGGACTGGAACTGGAGAGACCAGAAGTTAAGAAGGATGGTGGACATTCCTGAGGTGAGCTACTGCCCCCTGCTGGGCTACAAAAATGAGTAAGAGAATGTGTTTTTATCATCGTTACTCCACTTTGACAGGGAGATTCTTTTTCTTTTGTTTATAATAATTAACATGCAAATTTTCTATGATCATCGTTTCTCTGTACTCACCTTAAAGCTGCGCTTAAGATTAGAAACTTAATCCTTTAGTTAATTAGCAAAGAAAAAGAAAAGAGATCACTTAAAAAATAAATGAAATTCTCAGATTTAAAAATTGTTGTTTTTTTGTAATTTGATTCAAAAAGCTTTATGTATCAGCACATTGCTCGAATTTGAAATCAAATCTTGTAATAATTTGAATAACTGGATTCCTGTATTTTATGAGCTGTAAGCCATAAACATCAATATTAAAATAGAAAAAACCTTAAAACATTTAACCCCCTGTGTAAAAGCTAACTTTAAAAATTACATTGTGGTAAAAATGAGTTTAATTATTTGTGGAAAAGTCTTACTTGAACATATACTTTATGAACTTGGGGCATTTTTCACTATTGTGACATTTTTCCAGCATTTAAAATCTGTAAAAACTGGACATCGATTCTGGAAGGTTTCCAATGAACCCTGTGATTGAGTAACGTGTGATTCAGAGCAAATATTTTTTCCAATATTTTAAATATCCTAAATCTTCGATTAGTATTAAAACCTTTCTTGTGTGTGCAGTGCACTCTGGGTGTATGCTGTAAACTGGTGACACTCTGGTGCAATAATCCAGAATATATCAAAGATGAAGCAATTATTGCACAGAGTGTTGGTAAAGGAGCAGAAAATGGTCGTGGGCAGCTTCCAGAGGAGCCATAGCTGTTCTCTGCTCTTCTCACCTGATGCATTTGATACTTTTGGTTAATTAAAAGAAGTCACGTATGAGTCACATATAAGTGATGTTTAGGCAAAGTTTCATTCAGATTGACCCACCTGCTAAAGAGGGGAGGGGGTACATATTGACATATAGATATGCATATGCTACAATTATTATAGTAAGAAAAGACTTTACATTGAAATTCAGTTCATTCTAGTTTCATTTACATAGCGCCAAATCACAACAACTGTCACCTCAAGGAGAACCCACAATAGTCGAGAGAAAACCCTGAAAGTCTTCTGTTAATGTTTATGTAGTAAATCATGCACGCCTTTACAGTCAGGGTTCTCTTTAATGAGTGGAAAAGAGCTAAAAGTTGAACCCGTTTTGCATTGCAGAGTACTTTGTAAATCTTTTTGAAGAGGATCTTTTATTTTTTCGTCCCCTTTTAATTTCACTTCATATTTGCCGCTTTTTTTCAGATCAAACAGGATCTTATGAAGCTGTTGGAGAGTGGCGTCTTGGCTCGCTGTAAAGAGGAAAAAGTCAAAATTGGACTATTTTAACTGACTGCTTGACGTTTAAAGGGACTTTGTCTTCGCTGTTTCTCGTGCTGCTCCTGTCCTGAGCTTTTAATATTTCCAGAGCCTGTGTCAAATGTACGGCATTGTTTGTGCACTTTTGTGACCAACACAATGTCAGGGTGTGTGATGAATCAATAAACAGACTCCGAATTAAAGCCACATCCTTTTTGTTTGTTTACTCTGACCTTGGAAAGTCCCTCCTACTGACAATGTGAGGTTATGAGTTTACTTAAACCACCCGGGAGCCCCATTCAGCATCCTACAGATTCAAAGGGGCCCAGAACCACCCCGATGTCTCCCGCAGCAAGTGGTGTCATAAAGTGCTGTTTTGTACGAGTCTGTGTGTTGTAGGACGGAAGTACACAATCTTGTGGTAAAATGGAAGTAACAGAAAGAGGTAGTTGAGTAGAGCATGGCCGTTAATAAGTAACAGGACACAACGGTCGCCCCCACCATGCAAAGCCTGCTGGGAAAATCCCTTGGCAAGCAGAGGGGTGTGTGAGTGTGTTCACAGAGCGATATCGCTGAAATAAAAAAAACAGGAAGCCAAGAGGAGCGCTGGTGTATATGCAGCTTTTACGTCTCCAGCTGTCTATCGAGTTCTTCTTCTGAAGCCGAAGCGCTCCCTCTCATGGGGAAGGTGAAAGGCAATTCTGGGCCCTTGGCTCGGAGACCGGACAACTCCGCTTTCAAACAGCAGAGGTTACCTGCCTGGTCTCCAATGCTAACCGCTAACACCGTGCTGCCTTTTTTCTACTTCATGGCTTTGATTTGTCTGCTGTTGGGAGTGTGGCTGCTTCTCACTGTGCAGAGCACCCAGGAAATGAAGGTTAGTGAAAACCACATTCGCTTCTAAGCACTCACTTTCAGTTATCAAAATTTGATGGCGTGAGAGCGCTATGTGTTTGTCTTTGTTCATGTCAGAGAGGCCCTGACGCCTCTGTGTGCAATAAAAACAGGGTGTGACAACGTGAGGAAAGGTCGAAGGTTATGTTTGGAAAAGTTTAAGAACGCGTTCCCTCTCTTCCCCTCTGTCTCTCTCTGGTGTCTTTTCAGCTGGACTACACAGAGGCCGAAACCTGCAACAAGTGTTTTGAAATGCGTAAAAATGTGAGCAACGCAGCCCAGCCCTGCACCTGCACAGTGAATTTTAAGATTAAAAAAGCATTTAAGGTAAGAACCTCTCAGCACAGAGTGACAACATAATCCTAACTTGAGGGCCACTTATAATCTTACTCCAGAGGCCTCAGTAGCACACGCTAAGTATGGCACAAAGCTCTGGAACAGCTTGGAAGTGGGTCTCATGTGAAGATTATTACTCTCACACTCTGCATCTTACAGGCCCCACTGTCAGTGCTCGCGTTTGTTGTCCGTGCTTGGGAGCTTAAAGCTTAAATTCAGCTTAGGATTTGTGCTTCTACACTCATCCACTTGATGATGTGAATGCGTGTGTGTGTCCCAGGGAGATGTCTTTTTCTACTACGGACTCCGTAACTTTCATCAGAACCTTCGCAGATACATGGACTCCAGAGATGATGGGCAGACAGTTGGAAGGAAGAAAAATTTAAAGGTATCTTCGTCGTGTCATCGGAAATGCTGACAATGTGAAGAAAAAAGTATTTGCCTTCTTGCTGATGTGTTATTTTTCTCTATATTTGCCACACAGACATGTTTCACATTAAATATCATCTGAGTAAAATCATTTTCAGATTTTATTTATTAGGGTAAATTTATTTAAACCTACCTGGCCCTGTGTGGAAAAGTAATCGCCCCCTAAATGTAATAACTGCTGGTGCAACCGTTGGCAGCAAGAACTGAAGTCAAGTATTTGTGACTGGCGCCAAATGTTTCACATCACTGGATGAATGTTGGACCACTTTTTTTTTTCTTTTTCCAGAATTGTTTAGATTCAGCCACACTGTTTAAGGTCATGCCTTAAGTCTGGACTTTGATTAGGCCACTCCAAAACCTTCATTTGAATTTTTCTGGATTCGTGGTTTCATCAATTACAGCATTTTGTCATTTTCCTGAAGCAACAAAGTAGCCGCAGACCGTCACACCACCACCACCACCGGCTTTTGTCTCGTAGGTCCACAGAGTATTTTCCCAAAACTTTTGGGGATCTTCAAGATGATTTTTGACAAATGTGAGACGAGCCTTTGTGTTCTTTTCTTTTGGTCTGCAGTGGCCATTGATGCCATTTTTGCCCAGTCTTTCTTATTTGTTGAATCATGAAATCTGAGAAAGTGAAACCTGCTTTTCAAAAAAACATCATTATTGTTTGACAATTTGAAACATTTAAGTATGAAAAAAATGAAGAAATTAAGAAGAGGGCAAATCACAGGACTGTATATTACTCCACAAATAGACTGCAGACTCACTGTTTTGCTCATATTATTTAGAGTATCAATTCCATACTTGTTCATGTGGGGTGGAAAAATAATTTCTCCTTTTATTTTATTTTTTACATTAGCTGCATCTTGATGGGACGAGTTGAAAGAAGTTATTTAGGTGTGAAGAGTACTGCCTGCTTATTTCAGTGGCCAATTTATTTGACATGAGACAAAATAAGATGATATGTTAGAGTAGAAAATTGATTCGGTGAGTACAGAAGTTTCTGTTAAAGGATGGATCCGTCTAACTCCAGAGGTTAAAGAAGGGGCTGGGCAGCATTAATAGATGCTCATCTCCTCCCACAATGCAGCTCCTCTGAGATGTTCAGAAAGAAAGAAAAGCCAGACTAATCATGCAGAAACGTTGACTTGTATGGTCACTCAGGCTAAGTCATGTCATCTGTTGTACTTGGTTTGTGAAGATAAAAAAACAGAATTAGCCACACCCCTGATAAAGCTGGGTGATTAGTGTAAGCAGCACTTTCATGCTGTTGGTAAAAATTAACCTTTCGTAGTTTAATCTATGATAACAGACCTTATTTTGGTGTGTTTTGGGACCACACACATAAATCTTCAGCTACCAGACATGAGTTGGAGCATTTAAAGCTGAAGAAGCTTGAATTTTACTTGAATACTCAACTTGATTAAATCTCACATCTTCCCTAGAACCCAAGTTCATATTGTGAGCCATTTTTGAAAGATCCCAGTGGACACCCCATCGCTCCCTGTGGCGCTGTGGCCAACAGCATCTTCAATGGTAAACACAACTCAAAGCACACGACATCAGTTAGCAGATAGCTGCTCTACCCTTGCTGTTGCTCTTAACTTGCATGTGTTCTCCCAGACTCCTTCACCCTGATGTATCATCATTCCAGCAGCCTAGTTAGGGTCCCTTTGATGCGGGAAGGCCTCGCGTGGTACACGGACAAATACATCAAGTTCCGCAACCCAACGACTGACAACTTGACTCTAGCGCAAGTGTTTGAAGGTAAAGAAGGAAAGTCCCTTTTTTTTTTTTCCCAGAAGTCATTGTGGGTCACGTTTTACATACTTCCTTCACAGAAATGGCGCAACCTCCATACTGGCAGAAGCCCGTGTACGAGCTCGATCCCTCCAATCCCATGAACAACGGTTTCATCAATGACGACTTTATCGTATGGATGAGGGAGGCAGCTTTCCCCAACTTCAAGAAACTTTATGGAATCTTATTCCGAAGCAACAACGCCTTCACAAAGGGGCTTCCAGCGGGGAATTACAGCATCGATATATCCTACAGTATCCTTTCACTGCTGCTACTCCCATGCACGTTCCCTCCATCTTTTTTTATTCACTTAAACACACATGCATACAGACTACAGGCTGACAGCTTTCCTTTGAGCTTCTCCTTGATCAGATATTTTTTGCCTTGATCTGCTGCCCGTTCAGATTTTCCCGTGCAGTATTTTCGAGGCAGAAAGGAAGTGGTGCTGACAACAGTGACCTGGTTTGGAGGTCAGAACCATTTCCTGCCTATTGCTTACCTCGTAACCAGCAGCCTGATCCTCCTGACAGCCGTCGTCCTCACGGTGGTCTGGTGGAAGTTTGGAAAAGATGGGAAGAACATGAAGGAGTGAAGAGGAAGAGGTGCTCCAGGAAACTAAGGCGAGGAATGCTGGGGAAAAACTTACAAGCCGATTAAAAGAGATTATTGTTGGGCTGCGTTAAAGTTTTGTTTTTTTAAAAAGGACAATAAATGCTGAATGACGAACATTTGTGAATAAATGATGGATGGGGTAAATGGTTTCAAAAAGGAATCTTAATTGTGTACGATTTCAGAGCAGCACGTGCAGGAAAACCTTTTTCAGATTCACGTGTATGACGGGTTTATTGTGGTGCTGCTTTGTTTGCGCATCTTTGAGCTTTGTTTACTTGATTTTTATTCGCTGACGTTTGCTTTTATAATGCACACCATTTCTCATGTACTGTAATATGTATAAATATATTTATTAGAATTATTACACCAACAAAGGCACGGATCCAATTTTTTTATTGTCCTAATGAAGTGTATTATTGCATTCTTGTGTGCAAAAACTGTTAAAGTGCTACATCTTAAAATTGAATAAAGGATTGTAATTAAGATGACCTGTTGCATAAAGTGTTGTCTCTGTGTCTTGGCTATAGCTACTTCACACCACACCATCATTTGAATGAAGAATCTGTAGCCTAGCTAAATGCAAACATTTACAGGTTCACGGTCTTTTAGCGTGTTGCTATACTAAGTTAAATTAAGACTACAAGCATGGGCAGGTTGAAGGACGTCGGTGTAGTTTTGTCAAACATTTGATTTTGACCCCTCTCTTATTTCCCAACATTTTACACAACAATCCCATTGATCCGGGCTTGGGACTGGGAGTGCTTGAGCTCTAAAACCCTGAGACTTATTTTGTCTCCTACCAGTCTCAAACTACTACACTGGCAGTCCAACATACTGGACAAACAAATCCTGAGGAAGTAGTTTGATGTTGTTCTTTCTGGGGTAGGAAGAGAACATGAATATAAAACTTGGAAGTAATTAGCAAGTCTATTAGCGCTTGATAGCTCACCCACCACTTTAATCTGGACTGTATCTTGT
>VUQR01007478.1:10196-27127 GCA_015108515.1 Hemichromis elongatus | reverse complement strand
CATTCTCTTCCACTTATCCAACTCAGGGTCACAGGTAGGCTGGAGGCATTACAGGCTGTCCTAGGGCAAGAGGGCGAGTACACCCAGAAAAGGTCGAGCCCGTTGGAGGGCCCGATGCTCACATTCACACCTATGGTCAGTTTCAGAGTTTGAATACCTGCAGAAAAACCCGGAGAACCCACACAGACGACGAGAACATCCAAACTAAACACAGAAAGGGCCCCAGGCTGAATTCAACCCAGGACCTTCTTCACCACACCCACGTTAAACAGAAACACACAAATAACGAGTAAATCTTCTTATAAAAAAACAAAACAAAACATTTTTCTTTTAAAAACTCTTTATTTCTATATACAATCAGTGAGAGCCACATAAACTAAACCCTTCTGTGACCAGGGAGCACCTGGAGCTCTGGAAAACTGAGCACGATCAAAGCGTGACAGTGGCACAGCTGTTGGAACAACACCTTCAGGATCAGGTTGCTGTTCTTGTAAAAGATATGAAGCAGCTTGTTCTGCATTTCTCCTCCACCTCCACATGAGTAGCACAGGCGAAGGAGACGAACGCAGGTCTATGGGTGCTACAGACGACGTCCTACTATAAGCCACACTGTAAATTGTCCAAAGACCCCACAAGGCCGAGATATGATGACAGCTTTACGCACATACAGACACTGAGGCACAGAGATACGAATAATGGAACAAGTCACAACACCCAATTTCATCACTAGACAACCACCACGATCCACAGAACACAATCTAAAAAACACAAACTATAAATTTATCACAGCTGTAACATGTTTGCTCATCTACCGCTTCTTACTTGTACCTTTTTTGGATCATCCAACAATGTAGAAAACACAGAAAAAAAAAAAATCAGTTTTAAGACTGCGCTAATGTTTATTTGGCTAAACTTGGGACGTTGGCACGATTGTGAAAGTCGGCTCTGTTGTGAATCAACATTGCATAAACACAGAAAAGGCAACATTTGGTCTCCCAATTCTACAAAAAGAGTATTTTCAATGGATTTTTGGAAGTTCACTGGATTGATTCTCCTGACTTTTTCTTTTATACATCTATAAAACAGAATTTATTGTCAGTCAGGTGTCCACAACAGTGCTTCACTGAGTGGCAGGATGGTTACTATTAAAAGAGTCTCCCCTCATCAGCAGGATATGAAATAAAAAATAAATATTCATAAATCATTTGAGTTTTTAAACAGGATTGCAGTAATGGAATTACTAGAAATATACACAATTTCAAGTCATGCTTTTAAAACACAATAAGACAACGACGTACCGTGGACAGCAAGAGTCTCGCTGCAAACGAGAAACTCCTCAACATGCAATTCATTCAGTACAAAAACCCTCAGATTCGATGGATGCAAATCGTCGGGTACATTTCAGTTGGATCTAGTTTAGTGTGTAACAGACAGCGGCAGAATGGAAATCACAGTTTCACAGGATGCAAGACCTTTAAAAAGAGAAAAAAAAACAAAAATCACAAAACAGGGACAAAAGTCTTTATCAAATAGTAGTCAGCTTTCTTCTTTTCATCCTCCACTCTTTCCGTTCATCCATTTCCGACTCACGCCTGGCACGAGCACATTCATCTTTGTGATTTCAGTGATAGGACTCTAATGGCACTACACAAGCTGTTTGTGGCCATGCAGAAACAATTAGGAAACAGACATCTCCGGTTGAATCTAAAGCGAAGGTAGTGTTCATTCAAGACTCAAGCCCAAACCTCAACGGCTCTCAACTCAACCCCAGATTTATCCTTTGGGTCGTGTTGGTGGCGAGGGGCAGATTAAGGCCATGTGCATTCAAGCTTTTCAGCCCTGTCCTGTTGGCTTTTGAGTGCTTTTTTGAGGTACCTGATAGGTCAGATCCTCAGTGGGCGTGGCAAGTTCAGTGGAATTTTTGGGTCTATCGTATGCAGTGCTCCCTGACTGGCCACCGTCTGTCCATGGAGGCAGTGAGCCGGGCCTGGCGCCCATGAAATTACACAAAGTCGAGGGCTGCTTCAAACCCATGTCAACCACAATGGGCGTAGCGTATTCAGACCCTGAAGATGGCAGGGGTTCGGCGTAGGCGTGGCATAAACCTGAAGAGATGGGAGCGTCGTACAGGTCTGGATCAGAGTATCTTGGGGCAGGTCCATCATCTGGTTTAAAGGTTGATCTTGCGCCCAATGTTGGTACGCCGCTTACAAGTGGTTGGGCATATTCTGAAAGGAAAGTGTACAGTAAAAAATATTAAAAACAGGAAGGGCATCTTACAGACACTGGGTTACCTCTCGAGATTGCTCCCAAGTTCTCTTGAAGTCCTGTCTCTAGTATACTAAGCAACTAAGGAAAACAATTAGATTTCTATGTTACAAAAGCCTATAACTTTATAAATGTATAGAAGCAATCTGCAGCTGCACTGAGGTGTAAAGTGGCAAGCCAGGATGTGGGGAATCAAACTGCTAACCCTGAAATTAGTGGGAAACTAATTGGATATCTAATCTCTCCCAAGAGTTGTCAACTCTGCCCTGAAGTGGGGAAAAACTGGTGTATTAAAAAAAAAAAAAAGTGTTATTCATCCTTTTTTTTTGCTTTAGCCAAATACTCCACAGAAAGAACAAAACCAAGAGGTAACTGATAAAAATAAGCATCTGTGTCACACCTCCACATGTGCTTTATTTAGATAAATACCACTCAGATGTTGGTTGTGTGCAGTCAGAGCTAAATGCTACAGACAGGAAGTGAAAGTCTTCTATTCTGGATTTGTCTGAAAAAGGTAACGCTGCACAGAAACACATATTTACAGTGTTGTGAATAAGTATTTGCCCCCCGTCCCAATTTGGTATTTTTTGCCTATATTTGTCACCCTTACATGGTTCGGTTCAAACCAATTTTTCTATTAGACACAGTTAACCCAAGTAAGCACAAAATTTTAAGTTTTTAAAATATTTCATTTATTAAGGGAAAATAAACCCAAAAGTTAACTGTGACATTTTGGAAACCTGCGTTAAACGTCACTCTCCACACCCAGACCTGATTGAACCTGTTGTACCCGTCGAACCTGGAGTAAGCTAAACGATCTCATAAAGCAACACATCATGCCACAATCTAAAGAAACAGCTGAGAAACAAAGTCACTGACACCGATCAGCCTGGAGCTAAAGTAGAAAAGGGACACAAAACCATTTCTAAGGTTCCAGTGAAGCACACAATCCTCAATAGGACTTGTGCTGAACCTCCCCAGGAGTGGACAGCCTGCCAAAATCACCCCACGGGCACATCAACTCATCCAGGAGGTCACAAAAGACCCCAGAACAACATCAAACCAAGAGTCAAACATGGTGATGTTAGTGTCGTGGCCTAGGGCTGCTTTAGGATAACTTAACTGGTGCCATTGGTGGAATCCTGAATTCTGCACTTTTCTGGAAAATCCTCAAGTCCTTGAAGCTGTTCATGCTGGGAAAGCTTCCAAAGTCTCTGAATTAAAACAATAATCCCAAATTCCTCCACAGTGATGTCAAAGATTTATCACTTTGTTACTGCAAATGTTTGATTACAGTTCTCGGGATGGGTGGAGATGCTTTTTCACAGCATTGCATGTCAATAAATACAAACCTAATTGTGACAAAATTAGCACCGATTCTACTCAAACCACTGAATGATTTTATGTTAACATACTGGCGTCTTTCAACTGTAAGCTGATATGCAAACAGATCAACACAGTATCCTGTACTAGGTTACTCCAGCAGCTACAGCAGGCGACAGCATTTACCTGCAGGCTCAGCGTGCAGCCCTGGTACGACACTCCTTCCCGTTAGTCGGCTGACTTCACTGCTGCTGTACCGCACCGAATCCTCCGTCTCCACCATCTTGGAGGGCAGGAGCTGCTTCATGCTTTTCCACCAGTCTGCTACAGACGCACAGAGTTGCAACAGTAAGTCCACAAAACACATCCAGGCAAACTGAGCCGTCCTGCAGGGCGATGACATACCTGTACTATCCCATTGAGGAAGGTCATACGTTCCCTCAGAAGTCTTTTTCCTGCCAGAGACGAGTAAAGTCAAAATGGCAAAAAAGAAGATTGAAGAAACCATGAAGAAGGAAGAAGACAAATACCTGTTCTTCCAATGGCAAGCACAAGCCACAATCAGGATGAGAGTCACAACCATGACCAACACGGGAACCAGGACTGCTGCCAGAGCCACATCTTAATAAATAAGAAAAAAACGGGGGGGGGAATAAGTTATTATGAAATACCACATCCAAAAAAAAAATTAAAATTAAGGATATGGTTTTTTTTCCTGTGGCTGTTAAAAGCTGCACGCACCGTTCCCAGTGTGAGGGGGCATGGTGGTGTTTCTGATGTTCGGGGTCGGTGTCGTTTGGCCAAGGTGAGGTGGGTGCTTTGTGCCGGCAGCTGCTGGAGTATAACTAGGAGAGAACATCCTTAACCTCCAATCTGTCGTTCGCCTTTCTGTAAATAAATGAATACAAATGTATTTCCAGTACGGTGCAAATGTCTCGAGCAGTTCTTTATTTGTTGTTGAGGAAATGACAACATTTCATTCAAGCAAGTTAATGAAATGTGCAAAGATTCAATGGAAATACAGTTTGTACAATTCTAACAGGCTTGAAAGTCAATATTTGGTATGAACCCCTTTATTCTTCAACACAGCCTGAACTCTGCTTGGCAGCCTTTTTATTATTTATTTAAGCAGTCTTCAGGAATAGTTCTACATCTTAAAAGACAAAAAAAAAAATTAAAAAAAAACCCTTTCTTTGGATGTTGGCTGCCTTTTGTTCTCTTCCATGTCAAGATGATTCAACACTCCTTCAGTAATGTTGTGATCCAAGCCCTGGGAAGCCATGACTGATTGGTGCTGATGCTAACAGATGGTACTGTATGCTGGATCAAAGTACTTTGTGCATTCATAATTTGACCAATTTTGGCAACACTACTGGCTGAAATACAGCCCCAAACCATGAAAGCACCTCCATCGTTTTACAGGTAGCTGAAGATGCTCGCTGCTTTTTGACCTCCCCTCCCCCTGATTTTTTTCTAGTTCTGTTATTGTGTAATTTGGGTGTTAGTACCTAAGTGCCTTAAAAAGACGAGGGATGTCTTAAGACTATTGCACAATACATACATCTGTGTTCATCAGCTCACTATGCTGATCTGCCAATAAACACTATTTACCTGAAGGAACTTGGCAGCCAAGCAGCTCCAACTTCAGCGCAATTCTCTTGTACCACGAGATGGGACTGATCCTCACAAACCGCGCCATGATTGGTGGAACGAAGTTATTCCTCACCTCGTCCCCGTAGTTGTTGTTGGCTTGGAAAATCTAACACAAAATAATAACAAACCCTCTTATTTGTGTCAGAGATTTTAACCCAACTGTAAGCCTGTAGTAACAGCTGCAGGAACAATTCAGTTTGAGGACAAAATGCACTATAAGCTGATTACTTTCCAACTTGGCAAGCTAATAATTACTTTCCTCCACACAATGTGAGACTGTGAGAATCCCAGTAGAAAGGAACTGGTAGACAGCAGCTTCAACCCAAGAACGCTGCCACTAAATCCATATCCATCCATTATTAATGCCCAAGTGTCCAGACTTGTCTACCACAGCACTTAACTCAAACCACTGACTGCTCCAATTTCCTGCTATAAACATCTCTTAGTCAATAGTAGCTGCTCTGGTAACAATCCATATGAGTGTCTCTGCAGACTTCTAAAGTGATATTTTTCTCCATTTGCACTAATTTGAGAAAGGGGTTAAAAAAAGAAAAGTGCAAAGCAAAATGACGTAACTGTTGAGCGAGCAGCATCGTTGATTACCTCGTCTTGTATAGAATTTGATTTCTTGTAGGTGGACCACTGCTTGCCGTCGTTACTGTACAGGACCCGGTATGCTGAAACGTAGCACTTTTCCTCACTGAGGGTAGAACCAGTGGTGATGATTCCTGGATGGACAGAGAGAGAGAGGAAACGGGGAGATGACGTACAGCTGACTCGACTGAAAGCTCAGGACTGCGGCTGTGTCCAGAATCACTCCCCGTTTACATCCTGTATTTACCGTCTGCAGTTTTATCAGAGATGAGAAGAGATACCGAGTTATATGGAAACCAGTCTTGCATCAGGCATTCTCAAGCGCCGCATACAGTAAATGGTTTAATAGGAAAGCATTTGTTTTGACGCTTAAGCTCTGATATCTCTTAGATCTTGTTTATTATCCAGTATGTGATTTTTTTTTTCTGTGTTTTTATGCAACCATCTTCAGCTATGATCAAGTCTGTGGCCCTTTTGAGTTGACATACCTTACCTCACCATATAGAAATTATATTATAACATAAGTAGTAAAAGGCACATGGATATTGTAAAATTGTTAGTTTCTTCAATTTGTATACAGTGCCAAATCACAACAACACTTCCTCAAGGCACTTTATATTGTAAGGTAAAAACCATACATTAATACAGAGAAAGCCCAACAATCAGACAATCCCCTTTCAGTGAGCGCTTGGCAACAGTGGGGAGGAAAAACTCCCTTTTAACAGGAAGAAACTGATGGCAGAATCAGGCTCAGGGAAGGAAAGCTGTTTTTTGTTAATATATATTTTTTGTTTAGTTTTTCTTGTTTTGTAAAGTTACAGATAAAGTATGTAGTCTAAGTTTATTCCTGAGGATGACGTGAACGTTTGTGTAAAGGAAGGTGTCACAAGACACAACGTAAACCACCAGCCATTCATTCATTGAAGAATGATGAGATTTTACAGTTAAGCCTATAACTTAAATTAAAGGCAGTGGCTGTAATGTATGTGTTGAGCATTTGTTATTAGAATTCGGTTTATGTGGCTCTCTACCTGTGATCCGCTTCTCCTTCTTGAGATCTACCTGCAGCCACTGCTGCTGGTCACTCTGAGAAGGGGACCAGGGCAGTCCATCCTTTTTGAGCCGCGCCCCTGACGGTGCCCACACATGATTGCTCCAGTCCAAGACAGACGAAGCACTGAGCTGAGTATCAGCAACGCCCCCATATGCCAAACCCAGCGTTCCATAGCAGCCTGAAAGCACAAACTCATCCTTAGCTTCACTAATAAGAATAGAAAATGTTTAAGACATTAAATAAAGCTTAGATTGCATTACATTAAAAGGGAATCTTCAAGATTTAAGTCTTAGTTAATGACACCTGTAGTAACTGATGGGAAAACCAAAGGCTGTTTTAATAATAGATTATATATCAAAGCCAGGAAGTGGCCATATTTTGGAGTAACTGACAGTCTGAAATGTGCAGCCCAGCTATCAGTTAATCTGTCAGTTAACGTTGGCTCCTCCCTTTTCCATTACCATAGAAGCAAATTTAATGAATGACAGCAGTAAGTGCCAATTTCCGGGGACTTGATTGTAGTTTAAAAAAAATAAAAAGTAAAATTCATCAAAGATGAAATAAAATTTCCCACCTGACCATCACAGGTTTGCCTGAGAAATTCCAGGGAAAATACACTTCTCAATAATAAGTATTATAATAATAATAATTATTATGAAGTGTTACTCATTCAATCAATCAAGGTATGATGGTAGGGGTCAAAAATAATGACAGTAAAGAAGTGAAATTCATCATTATTCCTTAAAGAAGCATCTCTTTCCCTTGTTTTCCCCCCATGTGATAAACTGACGATGTTTCTTAAACAACCTATAAATCATTTAAGCAACTTCAATCAATTCTGAATCGCATCTTGTACTTAAAATAAAACTACAGCAAGTGAACAGAATCTGAAAATCATGTCCTTAATAGGTAAAAAGAAAATACACCAAAGAGACTGCATGACTCACCGTTGGTCGTGAAGGTGAACAGGCTGTCTGAACGAGTTCCTCTGAGGAGTAAAAAAGATGATCCAGCAAATATTATCATTTAGCAAACTGTCAGAATCGTTTACCATTTGCATATATATTTAACCTTCTCTAGGACAAGGAACGAGTGCATTTGGTTTTATAAGAGGAGCAAACAGAGAAGAAGAGCATGTGTGTGCTGTGTTGAATCTCTTACACAGTGGAAGTGACATTGTTAGCCAGTGTGCCTTCATAGTGAGAGATGCCTTTGCTGTTGACCACTCTGATATACCCTCCTGCTGCGTTGGACACCACACCTGCATGGATTGCTGCCACACACAAAGGGGAGGACTGTAGAACGAAAGGAACAAAGGATTAAACTGTTATATTCTTAACATTATGTCCTTTTGTTACAAACCAGATCTGATCAGCTAAAGAGTAAATAAAAAGGTACAACTAATGTCTGAAATGCACTTTCTTCACAAAAAAAACTGTTGTTCTTTGTAAATCAATTAAGAAGGGAATTTAAAGAGGTTGAAATATGAATAAAAAGGTAACCAATGTCATCTCAGAGAAACTTTGTTTTTCTACTGTAACCACTTCAATCCACCCATAAAGTCCACTCCTTTCGCCTAATTAGACCCGGCAAGAAAAACATCCAGGCTTGATATTTCTCTTTTCTGCCAGTCATTCCTGTCTGCATGTGGTGTATTGGGCCATTGTCGCTGATGTTGTTAATGTATGAGTGGTCATATTAGTTTGCATAGAATTTCAGCATCGAGTCTTAACATAGAGTAGAAACAGACTAACATAAGGCTTTTAGATGTACCCCACCTTTCGCCATACGATAGCTGGGACAGGCTCCAGCCTCAATTCATTTCAATTTTACTTATACAGTGCCAAATCCCAACAACAGTTGCCTCAAGGTGTTTTTTATTATAAGGTAGACCCTACAATAATACATAGAGGAAAAACCCAACAATGACCTCAGAGACCCTCTATGAGCAAGCACTTTGGCAACAGCGGGAAGGAAAAACTCCCTTTGAACAGGAAGAAACCTCCGGCAGAACCATGCTCAGGGAGGGGCAGCCATCTGCTGGGTTGGGGTAACAGAAGGAAGACAGGATAAAAGACATGCCCATGATGCTGAATTGGATAAGCAGAGGTGGGTGGGTGGATGGAAAATCTGAGCAGCAGTGACATTCCTATGTGGCACATATGTGCCGTTGCAAATTTGCTCCCTTTTCAAGTTGCCGAGTGGAAACAGGCAGTACTGCTTTGCAGCATAATCACTTAACCTTCAAACCGAGGGAGATAAAGGCTGATGAGTCAGGATGATGTCACTTCTGTGCACAGAGGATAATGAGTGGCACTGAAGGTAATAATCACTCCCGGCTGCATTCCTGTCAAAACCTGGTGCCACATCACTGAGAAACTGACAAAACCTGATCCCGCTCTGGCCACGAGCTCCTTCCGATGAGCAGCTGGTGGCGTGAGGGGGGTAAAACGTCTTACGGGAAAGACCCACGCTGGCATTACTGAGGGGGGGGGGTTGGTTAGTGACAAGCCCACGCATGTATTCACAAACACGCAGATGCACAGCAGTTAGAGGCTGCCACAAGCAATCAACACTTTCCCTGTGACTCTTAAACTTCCCCAAAAACACATACCGCATCCTTAAGAGAGCCAGCCAAAACCACTAACACAAACACAAAGTAATGCTCCAAACCACAGTGCCCTGCCTCCAGCAGAGGAAACCAGACTAACACACAAGACTAACACGTGTGATAAGCGGGAGATGGAATTTCTAAATAAATAAATAGCAGAACTTGGATTAACGAATAAATCTGTAAATTAAAATTATTTACATTAAAAAACAAACTAAAGGCAGCTGCAGGATCTGGGTGTAGAAACTGATCCCTGTGAGAAATACACACAATCACCATTATGTTCCACACTCAAAGACACAATCATGAATGATTCACATGCACACAAGCAGAAGCGGCTCAGGCATGCACGTACACAAAGGTTTTCTCCAACTTCTAATCACACTGATTCACTCTTCAAACTTTTTGCTCTCCAAAAACACTCCACACACAAACACGGCTCTGCTCAGCACCCTGCTGCAGCTGGACTGGATTACAAGGTTATTATTTTCGGCCAAACTATTATCTCACCTCCCTTTCACCCGCTGACCCTGCCCCTCCTCTGTTCCTGTGGGGCGCCTCGTTCCCTGAAGCACAACCCCACGCTCCTCCCTATCCTCCTGTCAGCCAGCAACACCACTCCCTCTCTCGCTCCCTTCCTCCCTATGAGACATCCTCAAGCTCTAAACATGAGGTCATCAACCAGAGACTTAGCGCCCGTGACCTCACACGCAGCAGGGGTGCTGTGACGTCATCAATCCAAGACACGTTTGAGCCACCACTCCTTTTTCTTTCTTCACAAAGACAACTTGTAGCTAAGAAAACAAAAAATAACAACTGAAAACATAAATAAAAGCGATGCGCGTGTACATCCGCGCGCAGACGGAGTGTGTACGCACCTCTCTGTAACCATTGGGTATAGTTCCAGAAATCTCCTCTGTAGATGTCAAGCAGCCTGCCGGACAGTATTTCCTAAAAAGAGAGCCACACGTGCACAGTTCATATCCACCAGTGTAATCGGTGTGCCGACATCCACAAAAAGCAAACTCTGTTTACCTGTACTCTGCCTCGGTGAAGTTCATGCCCTTGTCCGCGCAGGTGATTAGATCTGCAAAGACAAATAAACAGCATCAGAGCTGGTTTCTCTGCACGATCTTGTTAACCATCACCCACTTTTTTAAAATCCACCCTTTCGTTTTTTTTACCTTTTGAACCGTTTACCCTATCCGGCTAATCGTCATCGTAATCGCTGATTAATATTAAACATGAAGTTCAACAAAGTCAACATTTGGACTCAATTTGGCCTCACAGTGAGTGAATCAGCCCCACTGGGAGTCCTCTGAGTGCCATGAAGGTGGGTACATTAAACATTAAACAGCTGTGGAGCGAAGTGGTGGATGGCCCGTTCAACAGAGTGCACCACTTGCGTGTTCGCACTGCTAGAATAGCTAAAAGCAACTATCCAGAGCACTCAGGTTGAAACGTTTTTTTTATTTATTTTGTGTTGTTCAAGCGAGCAGATGTTCAGTTCACTCTCGCTGGATCACAGCAGACAAATAAACACAGAAAAGTAAACCCATCGAGTAGCTGAGATCAGTTTATTTTGGGGCAATTTTGGTTGTTTTTCGCATCCTGGCCGAACACGTTACAGTCATCCAGTGAAGAATGTGTGTTATTGGAGGGGTTTGTGGGTTGGGGGTGGACGTGAAGTCCAATAGGATGATGTGTGCTACGGAGAAGTGTACATAAACCTAGTGGAGATGGTCAGTGTGTGGGAGTCTTCACCACATTACAAAGGAAAAAAAAACCTTTATCTGGCAGACCAAACAATGAGTCAAAAAACATGAAAAACACCCCCCCAATCGCCGCAGGTCACCATGGTTACTCAGCTACTTAGCTGTGCAAACTGTCCACCCACGCTCATCTGCACGCATCAGTTACAAGGCGACATCACGCACATCAGCGCCTTTGTGGAAAAAGTGGCCGGCTGCACTGATGGCCTTGTTTGCCTTGAAGTGTGATTCAGTCGAGCTGAGATAACCACTAAGACGAAAATATTACTGCGCTGCACACACGTCACTGCTGCGGCTTTCTTCTTGTGGCTCCAATTATCCATTTATCTCCAAAGAATCCACATGACGAGGCACATCTTCAGAAACAAGGGACATTCTTACCAAGGAAATAAATCTCTCATTTTAAAGCCTCGGTAATGAAGCTAACATAAAGCTTTGTCCCCATTGTCCCTGAACTTTAACGTGAGTGACTTATATCAAGCTGCCATGGGGAGTTTTTCATGTCTGTCAGAATTCAGCTAACCCTGCAACCACACTACTGTGTAATATATCACAGTTGAGCTCAATTGGGACTTTCTCACAGGATGTAAGTCTTATAATAAAACCACAAACCATGAATATTTTTTCAATTACTCTCACTTCCTCTCACCCCTCAGTGCCATTGTGGCTTCACTGTGGCTTTGCCCCTTTTCCACTTCCCAAAAAGTCTTGATTTTCCTTCGCCCCCTCCCTGCTATTTTCATTAACTACACTCAACTTTAACCATCACAGCCCACTGGGAACACATCCAGTAAGAAAACAATAGATTTACTAAATTTCCCCCCCCAATCGTGGTATGCTGCTAATTTCCAATCTGACTAAACCCAAAATTGTGCACATTCAGTGGTTAGCAGCTGCTGATGCCACCCCTCGCTGTTCTTGCACTTATGTAAGCAAAACAACCATCTGAAACGATGCCCACCAGCATGATCACCCTGCACACACTGCAGCTGGAATTCCAGACATGTGGCTGATGAGAACATCACATTCACAGCAGAGCAGCTCCTTATCTTTGCTGCATGTTTAAATTCGTATTCAGCGGTGAGCAAACACCACATCGTAAAAAAGCTTCTCATGCGGCCTCGAACGCTGTCGCCACAGAAGTGAACACACAGTTCTCTATTCACCTCCCGCCTCTGTTTTTTTTTTTGGTCTTTTTATTACCATGGATATCGTTTGCTTATAGAATAATGAGGCATGCATGCATACATATAAACTGGCCAGGCCACTGTCAGTATGAGAACATATTAGACGGTGTGTGAAGGGCCTTTGTGCACAAACACACAAATACTTTGAACCATTTTTGTTTTAAACCGGGGGGAAAAAAAGCCAAAGGATCTAAATCGAGAGATCAAATGAAAGGATGTTATGCAGCCTCTAACTAACTTGTTGCGACTAATATATGACTTAGAGTGACACTGTTTTTAAGCACAGTGAACACTGAAGAAAGGTTATTTCCCAGAAACTAGCAGCAAGAATGTGCACAATGGTCGAACATATATTTATTAGCGCGTGCTTTCGACTCCATTACGTCACTTTGTTAATTACCAAACTGAATTCTTTAAGAGGCCGATGATTAAATTAGCAAAATAAAATGACAAGTCACCCTCCCTGCACAGCCCCATTAAAGATACTCTTGGTTCCAACTGTTTGGACACAATCTGAAATGGCCCAGTGGAAAAAGTTCCCAAACCCAGCATGCACAACCCTTTAAATGATGTTTAAGTCAGACCTGTTATAACTTTACCCATAAAAAAGAAAAAACCGAGACAGTCCAGTCTAGAGGTTGCAGTGTTGGCCAGTTAGGTGTTAGGTGTATCCCTTTTGCCCAGACTGATCAACTGACGTTTTCCTCCGCTAACACCGGCAGGCTTTCTGACAAACACGGAGAAACCGGATGATCCAACAGGAGGGAGATCAGCAGTTCTCACACACCAACAGTAACAGGTTGCCAGCTTTTAGACGAACCCATGTGTTACTGATCTGCGTGCAAGACTTTTCCAGAACACCCAGATTACTTCAGAGCTGTTAAAATAATGTGAAGGTGCAGAACGAAATAGCTGTGATTAACCCAAACTCACAATCGCTGAATCAAGTTTTATTCGCCCACCCCCAGGGCCGAAACAGACATGCACACAAGATCAAACTTGAGATTTATGAACCACACGTCCGTTACTGCAGGCTGGGATGATAAGAGGACGGCGAGAGACTTTGCGCGTGGGTGAGCTGAGAGTCTGCCGTTACCTGCGTGTTCAGTGGTGGAGTAGGACAGGTAGAAACCACGTCCAGTATGGTGGGTCCCACTCATGAACTGCACAGTGGCTTGGTTGCCAGTGGAATTGATCAGATGTTCAACCTTCAGACCCAAACCACAGAGCTTCACTGTTAAGCAGAACAGGGACACAAAGAGACCGATCAGTTACACAAATTAACACCAAAAAAAAAACAAAAGACAACACAAAACAACATTTCATCAGTTTCATTAAGTAAGATGGACTTGAGGATTGTCTCGGATATATTCTGGGAAAAGGCGATCTGATTTTCTTTCTGCAGAATTCATCAAGTTAAATGTAGGTCTAAGAACTCAAAACCTTCCTATAAAGAGCAACCTAGCATGGCCATAATGGCCTAAATGATCATATAAATATGATGCAGAGCTGTCAGCCAGAAATTACATTTGTTGAAATATTAAAGTGCACCATTATTTAGTATAATACACTTTTCCAATAAGGCAAAAACCTTGGGGCATTTTGAAAAGTTTCAATAACCAGATTAACAATCAGACAGCAGCTCATCCGGTTCAATTCACAGGTTATTGCACGTAAAATGACCGCGAGCACAGTTCAGGTGAAGAACAACTGTGTGATCAATCTCATAAACTTGTTGTTAAGGATGCATGAGCTGAAAACCGAGTGCATTATTTTGTAAATCAATAAAAGCCAATATTTCATTGGAAATAGCACAAAGACAGTATATGAAATGTTACAACTGATTATTTTGAGCATGTGTTGCTTTAAACCTGATATAACGGCACAATTTTCACACCATTTTCAGTTAAATACAGCCTTTAGATTTTTGGCAAATCATCGCACGCTCTTTTAGTTATCGGTATCGCTCGCTATGCTCGTATAGTCAAGCAAAATTCTGTCGCGGGAACAAATTTTGGTGACTGTTAAGTTACGTACGGGTGACGTACGCAGAACATCACAAACATTACATCGCATTCAGACGCGGGTAAAAAATCTAAATCTAAAGAATATATATTTATAATTAAAAAAAATTTCAGCGTATAGATGTTGATAATTGCTGCATGTGTACATATTTGTATATACATATACTACGATCATTGTAATAAAATATACAGTGTTCTAACCTTTTCAAAATCAGGAGAGTAAAAAATCCTGACCTAGATTCTGGAAGCTCAGTGGAGGGCTTTAGCAATGAATATGAAAATATAACACTTGTGATAATCAGCCAAAATTCTCTTATTGCTCTGAAAGCTTCTGATCTACCAAGATTAGATGTATGATGGCAAAAATATGTGAAACTCCATTAAAATAAAAAGGCTCAGAAAGGCTGCCGTATTAGCCCTTTGTATTACCAAAGACCAATGTTGGAAACATACACATGACTTTAGCAGGCTTCATATTCACTATGTATCATGCAATGACTCCAACTTAAGCAGATTAAACCGCCCAAAAACACCCATACCAAAAGTATTCCACCGTTGGCTCAAAAACATGGCTGAGATCAGGGCGAAATCTGCCTAACAACTTACGACGATGAGGTTATAACAGTGAAAGATAAAATTTCCTCCAATTTCCTGACATTTAACTCCTTTAATGTAATAAACAGATAATGTTCATTATCTGCTCATAAGACGCGTTTTCCAAGCTCATCTGAAAGAAGAGGCGTTTGTAGGCATTTCAAACGTCCGCACGCAACGCTGAAGCGAAAAGCCAGACATAACGAAGAAAAGGAAGACGCAAGAAGAATTAAGATACTGGGTTAATAACAAACAACGACACGTTCTCTCCAGTAGTGTGGTAGTTAGTTATTTGTAAGAGTGACAGAAGAAAGGAAAGCTAGAGAAAAGTGATTCAACTGTGGGTACAGTCGCTATCATCGTTGGACACCAACCAATCATGACACAAGGTGGGTGTGAATGTTGAACTGTCCATTTCAGAAAATTGTTAGACTCTGACACCCAATATGCAATGTTGGAATGACTTATCACTGAGTGAACTGCTGCCTTATATTGAAACAAGCAGGATTTCCTTACTCTGTTTATTTTTAATAACGACATGGATTTGCCCTCTACAACACATCAAGTCCAGTTTAACATCCGTCTGTCACCCTCACCAATCTCGCTCCTGTTTGGTCCGATGCCGTTGTAGAGGCGGAGGTAGTTGACCTGGCAGTCGCTGTCTTCTATGTCCAATAAAGCAAAGAGAAAATTGATCCTCTTTTCATGCGGCACACTGATCTCCCACTCACACACAGTGTTGTTCGGGTATGTCCTTGGGTACCCCAGAGAGGACAGTGTCCCACTCTCGGGGCCAAGTACACTGGGGCCGCAGCCATCACCTGCAGGACAGCAAAAACACAGTTTCAGGAAATGGAAGCAAAAAGTGGGTGTGATTTACACCAAGTAAAGTAAAAAAGCAACAGCGCGTCTCTTGGTTATTGGGCAAACACTAGCTTTTGTTGATTTTGTGGCGTAGCCTACAGTAACGGTAATTCATGGCTGCTGAGATCTTGTTGCAAAAGAGGACATATTTACTCAGTTTCACTTAAAATAAGCAGAGACGTGTGAAGTTTAATGTTTCCAAAAGCAATTCAATTGCAAGAACGTGAAAACTAAGGTTTATTTAAAGCCACTTCAACTCGCCCTGTCCTGCTGTGTTACCCCGCAGTTCAAAATTACCCCCAATACAAGCATAAACAGGCATCGAGCTAGCAACTTATAGCTTCACATCTGGCTGGGGCTTTACCTTTAGTCTGCACAAAATTAATTTGCAATTTTAAGAAAGGAAACAAAAGTTGTTATACATAAAATGTTTATATCCATAGACTGTATATAAAAGATGGCTATAACCACAATGACATCATGAACTGGTCAGAAAAGTCCAGAGGCGATTCTTTAATATTTATATGAACAGAATTTTTAGGGAAGCAGCTCGACTTTGTTGGCCACTCTTTGCTTCTGGTGGACAATATGGCGCTCTTGACTTCGTCAGGTGATGCCCTTAGCCTCACACTGTGGGCGTTTTGCAGTGTGAAGCTGAAACTGTCATAATCAGCACCTTCAATTTCGAGGCCATCGTTCTCAGCCAGAAAAGGTTGGTCAGAAACAAGTTGCTGCCCCAAATGGAGGAGTTTAAGTATCCCTGGTTCTTGTATATCAGTAAGGGGAGAGTGCAGCAGCAAACTGACAGACATCCAGGCGCAGCATCTGCAGTAATGTAGATGTGACAGCAAAACTATTGATTTGCTTGTCTGTCTACATTCCTACCTTGTGCTGTGGACACAAGCTGTGGGTAGTGACTGAAGCACAGAGGTTGCACACAAGCAATGCAAATGAGCTTCCTCCAAAGGGTGTCTTTAAAAAGAATGG
>VUQR01007476.1:37320-52855 GCA_015108515.1 Hemichromis elongatus | reverse complement strand
ATGCGGCACCTGTAGCCCATTTCCTGCACACGCCTGTACACGGTGGCTCTGGATGTTTCTACTCCAGACTCAGTCCACTGCTTCCACAGGTCCCCCAAGGTCTGGAATCGGTCCATCTCCACAATCTTCCTCAGGGTCCGGTCACCTCTTCTCGTTGTGCAGCGTTTTCTGCCACACTTTTTCCTTCCCACAGACTTCCCACTGAGATGCCTTGATACAGCACTCTGGGAACAGCCTATCCGTTCAGAAATTTCTTTCTGTGTCTTACCCTCTTGCTTGAGGGCGTCAATGATGGCCTTCTGGACAGCAGTCAGGTCGGCAGTCTTACCCATGATTGAGGTTTTGAGGAATGAACAGGCTAGGAGTTTTTAAAAGCCTCAGGAGTCTTTTGCAGGTGTTTCGAGTTAGGTTAATAGCTCGTTTAGTGAACCTTTTCATGATATGCTAATTTTTTGAGACAGGAATTTTGGGTTTTCATGAGCTGTATGCCAAAATCATCAATATTAAAACAATTTAAGGCTTGAACTACTTAAGTTGTGTGTAATGAATCTAAAATATATAGAAACTCTAATGTTTATCAGTACATTGCAGAAAATAATGAACTTTATCACAATATGCTAATTTTTTGAGAAGGACCTGTATGTAGTAAGCCATGTGGTCACCATACATTGCAGTACTTTATATTCCTACTTGTTTTGAGCAAAAGCGTTACATACTTCAATAGGTGAGCAATCTTAAGCAGTCTTCTTAAACCTGGATTTGAAGAAAGGCTTTTAATTTTGATGTGTGTCATTTACACTGGAAGACCAAGGGAAGGCTTTACAGTTGGTTGTGTTTTTATTGAGTTACAGCAGACTGTAAGTAGAAAATGAAAATACAAGCTGTATTTCATACTAGCAAAAAAAAAAAAAAAAAAAAAGTTAAAGTACATGCAAGTATTTGATGACAGCTTTGGGTGCTGTGACATTCCAAATGTCTGTCTGTACAGAAATCAGCTGAACCCGATCCGGCTTTGATCAGAAGGACCTACGTAGACACCAGTGGTGTGCTCGCAGATCACAGCTGAGCAACGTGGATACCTGACATGGCTCAAATAAAGGAGCTTTGATTATTGTGTGCCATGCGTTAAAAGATTTTCAAAAATATGCTTTTGGCATTTTCAGGCAAATTTTTAAAATGAGTGAACCGAAAAAGCTGAAATCCCCAGTGCTCTACCCACTTCTGAGGCCGACGGGAAACGTCTGATAAGAGAGCTGAAAAGGCAGCACGGTGCGAACGAACAGACACTCCGCTCTCTGCTCGTGGAGTTATTCAGGAACGTGAACATTCTGTACTGTTTCAGTGTCTTGGACATGCCTCGGGTTCTGACGCAGGAGCGAGCCGATGAGGAAAGATAACAGAGTTTAGGATGTACGGTGCGTTCATGCATCCACCCTAATGCTGTTAGTCTTGGTCTGTGGCTGTTTGTGTTCATTCTCTGGTCTCTCAGCAGTAAAGCTGTAGCGGTGTTCAGTTTGCCCGAAAGAAAAAAACAAAACAAAACACCATCACTCCTTCTACTTCCTTCTTTCTGGCACTTCTGAGTGATCTTCATCTTCTCTACTGTAATTCTACAAAGGGCGAGTTAAGGTGCAGGACACAAGCAAAAAGTTACAAAAGTCCAAACAGCTTCCATTCAGGCGGCCATGACAATATCTATCACTACCCACAGGGAAATATGCAAGTGCCATCAAAGTCTACTCATAATGAGTAGTGATTTTCAAAAAATACGTCTGATCTTCAGCAAATGACAGACTATATCGTACAGTTTGATCTCAAAGAACAAAACCAAACCAAACATTCCAGGTTTTTGGGACAACAGTCAACCTTTTTCTTAAAAAAAAAAAAAGTTTTCTCAGGAAAACTGTACAAACTAGTAATACAGAAAATATTTACAGGGCTCTTTTTTTTTTCTTAAAAAAACAAACAAACAAACAAAAAAAACCCATAGCGAGCGCTGTAGTAAGAGCAATGCATCAAGTCCAGCTTTGGCACTCCTCTAAATGTCAGGGTCTACGCTTCCATCAAGTGCTTTAACGGTGCAACTCCACAGTCCCCCAGGATGTTAGGATGACATCACAGGCAGAAAATGACATCACTGCTTCCATGTTTGGTCATCTCAGGTTGCCTCATGGTGGTCGGTGACTCAGCAGTCAGTGATGTGCTGTTCAGAGACAAAGACTGAATCAATACTTGTGTTACAGTTCTTTCTTTCACGTTCAGAATAAACGTGTTTCATCTGCATCCCCAGATTAGAATTCAACATTTCTATCACATTTTGCTGTTGTGGACATACAGTAAAAACAGAAATGTATTGTCATCTGCTCTCTTTGTTCTGCCTTCTTGTGAGCATAATGATTTGTGTGTGAGCATGTAGTCCATCTCCATGCCAATTGATGGCGTCTGCTATCTTTGTGAAGGACCAATCAGAGGTAATTGCACACTAATAACTTCCTGGGTAGAGGCTGCAGCTGTGGCATCTTAAAAAAGGAGCAGTTCACCATTTAAGCCAAGCTTCACTTGGCATGAATAAATCTCTGAGCACCATCTATGTTCCCTATAGGCAGATATTCCTGCAAATGGTTTCAGAGGACTGGAACATATCCCGGCACCAGTGAGACACCATGAAACCTTTGCAGCAAACTTTAAAGGTGCAATGCTTTCACACATCAGTCTTCTGTTTTTACTGCAACACATTTAAGCTCACACCGCTAACAAATAAAAAGGGCCATTTCGGTCAGTTCAACTCACCATCAACCAGTGACCCTCCCCGGCTGCTCCAAGGTCACAATGTCCGTGTCTGTTGCCAACCTTTGTCTTTCCACTCCTCCTTCACCATCCTCCCCCACAGCCACGGTCACCTTTACCCACCTGGCAAGAAAGCAGACCGAAAGTTTGAACACAAACAGACTGCTTCTGGGAACTGGGAATAAAGAAAAGACTTTCTCTTTAAGCTTTGCACTCTAGATGTTTCTAAGAAATGAAGCATAAGAATGAAGCTCGGCACCCACAGCTTAGCGTGTCCATATGATTGCAGTATTTCTGGAGTGCTTTTGGAAAGGTATTCTAAAATTACTCCTCAGATATGAGTTTAAAATAAATAAAAATCAAATATTGGCAGCAAGTTTGTTTTTTTGGTTTGTACAACACGATAGAAGATCAAAGATTTGCTTTCTTTGCCTCTTCACTTACCTTCCTTTTTCAGTGGCATTTGAGCTGTTCTGGTCCGGCCTGGTCCGGCTCTGGTCGGTCACACCATCGGCCAGTCTGTCAGTCAACCGCTGGATTTTGTCCTGCTCCGGTTGTTTGGACTGCTCTGGAGTAGACACTTTATCAACAGCCTCATCCACTGAACACAGAGATGTAGAATTTGGAAAATGAGCAAAAGAAGCACCAAAAACAAGCCAAAGAGTTTCAGACTCTACAAAAAAAAAAAAAGAAAAAGAAAAAGAAAAAAAAGACACTACTCTGTTTCTCCTCCAAAACTTACCTTTCACAGCCTTGACTTCCAAGGAAATGCACTTGTTCTTCTCAGAACTCTGACCGTTCTGTTCCTGGCCTGCTTTCTGCTTCTCTGCGATGCTTTGGAAACCTTCCATCCAATCGAGAGCTTCACCGTTCTTCAGTGCAGAGCGGTGGTCCTTGAACCAGCGTACAATATCAGTGCGTCCGAGACTTGTTTGTACCTCCAGCTGACTGTACTCCTCGGGAGATGGCCACTGGGTCCGGCAAAACGTCTGTCAAGGCAAGCAACAAAGACATACGTGGAATTGACAATTAAAAACACAAAAACGACATGGGCTTTTTTGAGCCTCTGTGCTCTTACTTCAGGTTCAACAATTAGCAACTAAATAACTGAAGGTTTGTTGTACAAATATTAGCAATTAGCTTATAGATTATTAAAATACAGAATGCATCATTATACATTAAATGACTTCTGACAAATGACATGTAAATATTTGGAAAAACTACCAAAACACCACAGTATGTCCTTTGCTGATTCGTCTCATGACAGTAGAAATAGAGCAGCCTTGCCCAGCAGTGATGAAATCAGCAGGTTACATGTGCAAGGAGCTGTTACTGTTACTGCTTATGCTCCTGTCCTCACCTCCTGTCGACAGGACATCACCACTTGGATGACAGTCAATCAGCTCAGTATCAGTGGCAATAAATGTAAAGTTATTCTTATAAGATCAAAAGACTCACTTTCCAGAATAAAACCTTTTGTTATCTCTAGTGGACGCTTGTCACTCTGATCCCACATGAGTCTCACGCTCAGCTTAATTCCACCTTTGTAACATTTCTAGATTTCGCCCCATTCGTTCTTTCTCAACACAGCACACAAGCCTCAGTTCATAGTCCAGTCATCTCATTTGGATTGTTCTACTTGCATTCTTTCTGAGGAGTTTTATTTTGGGACACCAATCGGCTCCGGATGAACTCTGCAGCAAGTCTACGGACCATAATATGTCCATCTGATCCAGCTTTACTCGCTCCTTATTCCTTGGAACTTACGACAGCACCTTCACAGGCACGTAAAACTCATCGTCTATTATCTTGCTACACAATCCTGTTGTTACAGAGTCAATCATGTAGCTTTTTCTATATATTAAAAGCTTTCACAATGTTTCACTTTCTTAACATCTCACTAAACATTCTCACTAAATTAAAATACCATCTCCAAAAATTAGGTTTACATTACTTCACGTTTGTACTCTACTGTGCTGAATATTCTAACACTCTGCCATGTAATCAGCATGGAAATGTGTCTTTATCAACTCTTACCTCCCTCAGCAGGGCGAGGGAGCAGCTGCTGATGGGAGCCGGGCTCGTGGAGGCTGACAGTATGGGAGGATGTGGAGAAGAGGAGCAGGATGACGTGAGAATGGGAGGCGATGCAGAGGAGGGAAGAGTCGGAGGCCGAGGGGAGGAAGCTGCAAGCACAGGAGGGGAGGAAGACGAGGAGGAGGAGAGGACAGGCGGATGCGGAGAGGAGCGGAGAGGCTTCCCGTCCTGCTCTCGATGAGAAGCCCCATTAAGGAGCGCACCCGGCCGCTCTATTCTATCCTCCGCGTTCTTCGAAGCCATCGTGAGTAAAGTCTTCTCCATGTTGTCTCTCAGTGCCCTGCGCTCTGAAAACCAGCAGTCCACCTCTGTCTTGGACAGCCTGGTATCCTGGGCCAGCTGATCTGCAGGAGAACAATAGGAGTTCAACAGCTCACAGTTTTATTCATTAATTTTTTATTTTTTTTTAAACCTTGGAATTTGGTCTGTCTCTGGGGGTCTGAAAAACGGCCTCATTAAAAATATTCCTGCTATTCCTGCCAACCAGGCACCCACCAGAGACGAGCCCGTAGCTCCTGTGGGTGGAAGAGATTTAAGTCGCATGCTGTGAACTAGTAAAAACAGAAAAAAATACTAATTTTTCCTTAAAGAAATTTTAACATTTACATCCTAAATTTAGGACCTTGGGTAGAACATAACTAACTAGTTAGCTAATGGCCAACTTGTTCTCATTCACTTCCCTTTTTAACGAGTACTTTAAAAGTACTGTAATTTGCAACATTTCAGAACTCAGAAAAGAGCACTCTGTGAAGGCCAGCATGTGCATAATTAACTCCTGATCTGCAGGGTTACTGTCTTATGTCTATGATCTGCACACATCAAAAAGGTGGATTCAGATGGTTTAACCACCAAGAAATAAAAGAAAAATTACATTCATTGCACGACATAAGTTTCTCAGCAAAATTAGAATGTATACAGATAACTTCTTCTGCTGGAGCCTTCAGTGCTCAAATGTCACCGTCCGCTGCAAGATCTGTGATGAAGGTTGCTGTGTCATCTGCTGGCTCTGAACAGAGCAAGTATGGGGCTAGATGGGGGATGGAGCCACCTCAAGGATGGCATCCAACAGGCTCTAGCAGGTGGGCTTTGGACTGGGTGACCTGCAGCTGGTAGACATGCAAAAGCATTTTTCTTTTCGTGCCCTATCTGAGAGCTGTGGCTCTCCCTGTCTAGCTTAGCTGGTATGGTTTGTTGTGGGATGTGGATACACAGGGGCCTCTGCCTTTTCTTTCCTGTGGTCTGGCCCCCTCATTCATGGGGGTTGTGAAGATCAGGTGGGTACCCTATGGGGCCAGGTCATATTGTGCCACTGCGGTTATGTCCCTGGTTGTGCTGGCCGGTGCTCATGCGACCCTTTTCCTGGGTGGAAATGGGGCGTGTTGTCTGGCCTCTGTTGCGTCTCAATGGGAGCACCAAACAATGGTGGAGAGGTTCCTGTATGTTTCTAACTCACCACACCAACAAGCCAATATCAACTATGGACTAATCTTTACTGCCGAATTTCACCACTAGGTCAAGTCCTCATCACCACTTTCAAATAAAATATTTAAACTCAGTGATTCGGGTGACCTTGATCTTCATAACATTAATGTTTCAGAAATGAACGTTTCTGCTTGTTTTTTCATTTCTACTTAAAAGTTTTGCTTCAGGAATTTTATAGATCTGTCACAAAAATATGCTAGCTAACTAAAATGTAGGTTCATCTTTCAACAAGCTCTGGTGAAGGTCAAAAAGCAAGGCAGTGGGCTTGCGCTTATCTTGATATATGTCACTGACGTTTGTGCACTACTGCCGCAAAATGACAAGACGACTGTGGAACACTCCACCTTGATCGAAAGCCTTGGGTTTTTTTTGGGGGTTTTTTTTGTACTTTTTCTATCTTGCACACAATTATTCCGCCCTATGAGAGAGACTTTGCTGAAGGCTTTACCTAGCTCTGCCTCTGTTGGAGAGCTACTTTTCTGGAAACTTTCCTCCAGTGCCTTCAGCTGCTCGGACGACTTCCCCTTCACCCTCTCCAACAGAGGAAACTGGCTGGGGACCGCCTTCTTTATTGGGCCATCTTTAGGAAGTGGTGTTACCTCTGCTTTGACCAGCACAGGTGGAGGAGGAACACCTTCAAGTACGACAGAAAGACATATTTATGTACCAAAACACGCTAGGATATTCTTCTAACAGAACACAGGTGAATATTATTTCTGGGTGATACGGGACTATGCCTACAAACTGACCTTAAAAGCCAGCTTTGGAGTATAATTTTATAATTATAGCCATTGAAATTCACCTTTAAGTACTAAACTTACTTGTTGCACATACAGAAAAATGTAGTTCTCTGCCCAAAGGGAGGCAGTTTGTAAAACTTGGCTGTTAGCAGTTCAGCATCCAGTTTTTAAGATATCATTTTCAAATTCTGTAGAACGGTAGATATTAATAGAAAATCAAGCTAATTTAATTTGAGTGAAAATCAGGTCAAGGTCACGCCTAATGTGAAAAATGAAATCAGACACTACAAGATTATATCTTTATTTAGCAATTCTTTTTATAGCTTATAAAGATTTGAGTCCAATCTCCAACCACATAAGTAAAGATAATAAAATACAATATTCTAGTGGACAATGCTTCAAGCTCATAAGTGAAAGGTAATATGAATTAGGAAAAAGCATTTGTCTCAACTGGATCATCTCCAAACTTTAAAGCAATGTACTAGTCATTAGGGGAAAGAAGCACTTTATTTGAGCTCTTTTAACCCCCCTCCCCCATACAACATTCACAATGACTGAAAAAGATTAATATACTACACTAAATTTAAATAATGACATCAGCACAAGTAATCTATATAAACAATACAGAAATCATTATTAGGGATTCCCAAAAAACAGACTGACGTCAGCATGTTGTAATAAAAACATCATAAAACAAAAGTTTTAGTATCAATCAATCAATCAAAATACTTTATTGATGTGAAATCCCCAGGGGAAAATAATTTCCCCTGGGGATTTCCCCTGCAGCTGCAGGTATAGCCCTTGCCCTTCCGTGCTCTTGTTTTTCATGTTTCATTATTGCAGCACTAAACATGTCACATACCTTTGAGATTGAGGAGTCTTTGCTCACTGAACCACTTCTTTATCTCTCCTCTGGATAACCCGGTTGTCTCTATAAGCCTGTAAATCTAACACATGACGAGATACATTGAAGTAATAAGTACAGTAATTTTCCCCTCAACTGCATGTTTGGAAATGGACATGTACACAGCAGGGATACAGGATATGAGGGACAAAGAATGTGGAAGATGGAGCTGCCAGGAAAGACCTCTTCCCCACATCCATGAAATTTCCTAGAAAAGATTCATGGTTGTACTGAAGGAGGACAGGGAGGGTTGGTGGGACTGATGAGGATGCTATGGATAAGTCAGAGAGACCAACTGTGGCAACAACTAAAGGGCACAGCCAAAAGAAGAAGAAGAAGAAAAAAAAAGAACCACCTGGGTGTTTGGGAAAACAAAACTACAAAAATACAAGCAGAAATACCTATTCATGGTAGCACAAAAAAATATTCTCACTCACTTATTCTTACCTCATCTTCCTCAGGGAAAGGGCACTGTGTGTAGCTGGACCTCAGCACAGACAGCTGCTCTGATGTTTTATTGGGGTCAACGGTGAAACTCAGCACTTTAGGTGATGCCAGCTTGGATGTGGCCATCGGGGCAGAGATGGTCTGAATGATGGAGGGCCGTTTACTCTCTGTAGCAACCGCAGGAGAGGCTAAGGGTCGTTTGAGCGACTGCGCCACCTGCAGTAATCATGAAAGAACATTTTACATGCTCAAACCTAGGGCGTTACCCCTCCCCACTTCTACTGCCTTAAATACTGACATTTTCTACGTAGAGTTTTGTACCTGGTTAGCCACTGTGAGTGCCAGTGGTGCACAAGTAACAGTAGAGCCATTGGCTACTGGAGTCAGCACGAGGCTGGTCTGTCCCAGGAGCTGACAGGGCAAGGACTGCAGGACAGAGGCCGCTGGCTGCATGGGTTTCGAGAGTGTGCTTGAGGTGGACTGGTTGGTAGATGACTGGGAGTTAAGCTGAGGAGTAACCACGGTGAAAGTCTGAGGCACGGAAGATATTGTACCATTGAACATTTTCTTCCTGGCTTCTTCCACCTGTCATTGAAAAACAGACGTTATGCATGTCCTGCAATCTGGTCGGTACATTTAGTGACTGCAAGTTAATTACAGGTGCATAAAATACAGTTATTATTTCCATTATCACGTTTTGTTTTTTTATGTTTATTGTGAAAAACCAGGACAAAAGTAAAAAATAAACACTATTCTCCTACCTCCTCAGGTGACCAGCTGATACCCTGTTTAAGCCGCTGTGTGGTGAACCAGACTTTGATCTGCTCCTCTGGATGTTTAGATGCTGCGGTGAGCCACGAGAGCTCAGCCTGTGTTGGGTAGGGGAACTTGTTGAAGGACGAGATCAGCGTCAGGTTGTCGTCCAGTGTGGGGTTGTATTTGGTTGTGTTGAGGGGCACTGCAATCTTCGGCACCTAAAAAAAAAAAAGTCAGCCACATCAAAGAAAATTTAAACTACCTAGAACGACATGACTGTCACAAGTGCTTTTTTTTAAAAAAAAGGTTCCTGGAATCTGGTACCAGTTTTACAATAAGTAATATTTTCTCCAGTTGCCTCAAGGTGCAACAATCCAACACTTAGATGACCTCCTAAGAGTAAGCTCTTGGCGACAGTGGGAAGGAAAAACTCTGTTTTAAAAGGAAGAAATCTGCAGAAAACTTAATTTGCCATGTAAGCTATTCTGCTTTTATGGAGTGCAGACAAAGAGTGTTTTTTGCATTACTAGCTAAGTACTGACAAACTGCACAAAATAAACACTTATTCATTCAAATATCACAAAATGACACTGGTTCATTGAGTGCATGGTAGTGACAAATCATTAACAACAAACACTGCCAACTTTTGTACGATTCTAGCAATATCACTGTAAAATGTATCCACTTAATATGGGGCTAAACCCAAGAATTAGAGTTAGCACAAATTCTTCAGGGTACTAAGCTGACTAATTATCATGTTACATCTTATACAAGTTAAAACAATTAGTTTATTTTTAAACATTATTTTTTTAATAAAGGTTTTAAATGCAAACAGAATTAGGTCAATTGTTTCCACTCACGTCCAGCTAAGCTAAGCTATTTCCTGCTTACCTGGGTATAGTTTAGAGGCCGCTGCAGGGAAGGCATGATGTGAGAAAGGCCGTCTGCTTTAAGGAGAGTCGACTCCGGGATGATGACCGTCCCATTCACATTGACAGCTGTGATTGGTTTCTTGGTGAGATCCGCAGTTATTTTTCCCAACTGGGAGTCTGTCCGTTTGTTATCCGATGTCATTATTTTTGGTTTACCAATTTTGACTGTGGTGGGTTTGCACAGTGGCACAGTGCCGAGTTCGTCCCCTTTGCCGGAAATGGCACCAGAAGTGTTGTAAATGACAGCGTTGTTGCTGCACCCCTCTATCGTCTGTTCCAAGATTGTCTGGTTGTTCATTTTTATGCGTTTAAATTTAAAGTTACTCTCCCCTGGGTGACACCTCTCATTGTGTTCTGTCAGGGTATCAAACTTTTTTGTGTTGAAGTTACAGACAGCACACAGGTACAGGGGGTTGAGGATGACATTTGGGTGGTTAGCGTCTACGTGTTCTTTGAAAGTATTCAGATTTTGGGTAGAAAAGGGGCAGTATTTGCACTCATATCCCCCCTGCTGTCTGCGCTGAGGCTTAGAAACATCTGGTGGCTCAGCTGCTGGTTTGTCAGGAGCCAAAGGAGGGTCAGAGGCCTTTTCCATTACATCCAAGTCCATGGATTGCTCGGGTTGTGTTGAACTGCTATCCATAGGCACCCCTTGGGTATGGTTCTCTGTTGTTGTCTGGCAGGAGAAGGTACAACAGAAATAAAGCGTGAAATATCAATTTATCAGCTGAATCATTCATACATAAATGGCAAACATCCACTGAACACCAAACACATCTCTTCTTCCTCCCAACAATTATTTAAATATGGATTACTAAAAGTAATCCAACTAAGCATGTCATTGTTTTTTGTTTTTTAAAACATTGAAAACCCACATGGTGTTGGCAGAGCCTACCTCCATGTTCTGAGAGTCCTCTGCTTCATCATCCAGCTCCACCATGGTCTGCTCTGGTCGTATCATACAGGGAGTGGAGGCCTTACGTCGGCTGGACATGGTGGTGGATGGGTTTGCCCTGGTGCTCGTGTTTGGCCAGGAATGCTATAAAGGAGGCTATGGCTGAAGTTCCACGATGCAGGACTTATATGCAAAGACAGTCTAAGGTGCTGAAGTGCAGTCAGGAGGACTGCCTACTAAAGGAATAAAGATACAGATCCCGAGGTAGCAAGCACCGGACAACTTGTGATACTAGAATCAGCAGCCAAGGAGTCTAAGGAACACTCACCCCCCAGAGTAAAATTACTGGCTGGAGGAAGGAGGAGGACAGTAGGCAGTAAAAGTCTGGCAGAGATGGGACTCCTGTAGTGTCATGTAGGCTGGGCTCACTGACAGTGTCAGCTCCAGTGCTGGCTGACCGCCTCGAACTGCATGATAGGATGCTACCTAAATGGCAGAAAGAAGAGAAAAAGCAGTGTAATTTTTTTATGTTTAAAAAAACAAACAAACAAAAAAACGTTTTTTCACTTTTCCTTGCATGTATTCTACTTCCTAAAACAAATCTATGACACCATCATAATTTTAAAGGCAATCAAAGTTGAACTACAATGACATATTGGTAGGCAGATAGCGGCATGTGGTCTAATGTGTTTACATAAGACACATGCATGATTCATACCAGCTTTTTCCAGGAATGATTTTAAAGAATTACACCAATAAATGTATGTTGGGCTCTAAAATAAAAAGACAAAACAAATGTTTTTTTCTATAATGTACAATATACGCAATGCACCACAAAATAAGAACCATAAACACTCTCACGACATCACTTCTCTTTTAATAGCAAAACAACAAAGGTTGAAGAAAGATGGATATTCTTGAGTTAGCACCACACTGACCCATTTAAGAGAGCCCCATGTAGATCTGCAGCACACCACTGTCCAAAGGAGGTAAAGCCAACTGCTGGGCAGTGAGCAAACATGGCTCAAAATGAAAAAAAGTGGCTGACACATAAGCACAGCAGTCCTCAGTTGGTCCTCAAAAGACTTTGGGAAATGGAAAGAAAGTCCAACAGTGCTTTGGACTTTTCTGGCCAACTACCTTTTAGAATCTAGGTGAAGTAAACTAGAGGAGCAAACATGACTGCACACTGGAAGACTGATGCATAACTCTGTACTTCTTACTTTTAATTCATATAATTCCAGTTTAATAACCGGTGGAAACTCAACACGCATGTTACATATCATAAAAAACCCAAACAAATAAGATGATCGCCTTTGAGCAAGCATGTGGCAATGGTGGAGAGAAAGACGACTTCCACACATCGATACGATTAAGAGGGTGCAGCTGCAACCAGTATAGGAGTGAAGATCAAGGGACATCTAAATCCCACATTAAGTCTTAATGAATTAAATATTAAAGTTGAAATCCTTTATTATTGTTTTTTGAGCAGCATAATCATTTTTCCTTCTTTCAACTGCTTCCTTTTAAAGTTGCCACCGAGCTTGAAAATCTTATTTCTGATCTGCATATTTGATTTGGCAAATATTTTAGACCAGATGCCCTTTCTGATGCAACCCTCTGATTTGCCAGCGGGACACTGGCTCGTGACCTCCTGTGGGTGGGTTGTCTATACTGTAATTTGGATTAATTATTCACTGTTCGACACATCTTCCTGTGTGTGGATAATGAAAATGAATATTTGATCAAACAGCAATTCTCTAAAATGAGAACTGAATAAATACATATATGTGGCAAATTAAAAGAAAATCCAAGATATGACACATTACACCTGGGGCTGTGCGATATGACCAAAATCTCATATCCCGATAAAGGCATTTCTCATCCCGATAACGATATATATCATAAAATAGTGCATTTTGAGTAAATTCTGTGTATCTCAGTCAAGTCAAGTTGTGTGAAGTGTTTTCAGCTGGGCGTTGTGTACCTGGAGCTGAGTGTGATAAGACAGAGTATATCGGATGACGAAGGGAAAACGTCTATCATTTCATATTGATAGACGTGTTTTAAACAATGCACGAGACTATATATTTTTAGATATAAGTTGCCAGTACCATGTCCGTGCTACAGAGGTCCTTCTTTTTGGAGCTACCTGGTTCTGCCTCATCTTCACTGGCCATGCTGGTATTCTCTGTACCTGCATCCACATGGTGACCATTAAAACAATGGAAATCCAACGACACAAACGATAGCGTATAATATGAAACGATAGACGTTTTCCCTTCGTCATCCGATATACTTTGTCATATCACACAGCCATAATTACACCTGTGTTGTATTTTTCGGTTCAAGGGACTGGATCCCTTACCTATAGGAGTTCACAAGTCCAGTTCTCCAATCTGTCACTCAAGCACATTTATTTAAATCATAAACTTTTATCCTTCAACACAAACCTGCTATTATTACAGTCTGTCAGTTTCACTTGGCCTTCATAAGCGGCAGATGTATTCAACTCCATGACGTGATTTTTATTTTAAGTTCCACAACAGTGCTCCAGTGTTGTCTATTTATGTAGACTAAAACTTCTAATCATCACACTTTCATCACTGTGACTTGACAACACAGCCAGTATGCAAATATATTCAGCTGACAGGTCTGCTGCTGTAAGACTAGTTGTCCTGAGAAATATTGACTAATCATTCATAAATCAGATTGTGCTGCCAAGCGTGAACAGAGTGAGAAACCAGAGATAAAGCAGCTTCTGATCCAAATCTTTTTAAACCGCGAGCTGCTTTATTCAAGTTTTGTGGAAATGAGAACTTTATAAAGTAGCAGCAGTTACAAAAAGCTGATGGGCTGCGAGAATAGGAAACTTTTCTTGGGTAATATTGTACCGAGTAGAGAGAGAGAGAGAGAGAGAAAGAAAAGCTTATCTGACTGGAAAAGTCTATTGATATTCTGGAGGCCTCACGCTGAAGCTTCATACTCATATCCACATGAGTAAAAATCAAATGAGTCGATGCAGCAGCGGCGCTCTTCTATCAACCCGCTTAAGCACAGAGGATGAGAAAACCTCTCCCAAATTTAAATCCAATGTACACAACACCATTTAAACATTTCATTCTTCTATTTACTCAGAAGCATCTCATGGCGATTTAATCTGGACAAAGGAACTCAAACACAGACCATAAGTAGTAGTATGATTGTACGATGAAAGAGCAACAATGTGACTTCAGGGTAATCCATCAGCTGCAAATATTAGGCCTGAACTTTGCAATCATGCAAGAGTCTCTCATACTTTTCCCGGATCTCTCCAGCAGCTACACATTAATCAAAAGGCGTGATTCTCCTTCAACGCGCCATCCTTCGCAAGTCCACTCATTGTCCCGAGATATCTCATCCCCTCAAACAACCCACTGAGGCATCATTAAAATGCAGACTCATTACCATGGTGTCGCTATAGCAACTGTGGAGCTGTAGTCAAGTGGCTGCTACATCCTGACAGAGGCTGTATACACACACACCACCCAACAGTGTTTGGTGCTTTAAGAGACAAAAACTAAAATAAATTTTAGGCTCTGTGTTTTGACAGTCTGGGAATTTGCTTTCCCTGCTGGATTCAAACACCGAGCTGCTTTATTCAAGTTTTTTGAGCCATTGCCTAAGGTCAAGGTACAGTTAGTGGGAAGGGGAAGAAAAAAAAAAAGAAAGCCCACTTTCCAGAGTATTGACTTCAAGGCATCAGCAGCACTTAGAAAACAGTTCTCGGTCTACTCAACATCCAAAAGCAAAGTGAGCAAACTTAAAGAGTATGGCACAAAGAGTCTTTACACTACTGTTTAAAGAGTCTTTACACTACTGTTTAAAAAAGGTGCAATAGTAAGCCATGTTATTTATGGCTGTTAAGCAAAGAGAAATACTATGTCTGAGTAAAGGCTTGGTTAACAAAACGAATATTTAAAAAAAAAAAAAAAAAAAAGTACTGCAATGCTGCTTTTGGCTCAGTTTAAAATCTCCTTGGGATGCTTTTTATGTGGAAAAAACAACAACATTTGAGCCCTCAAGAGCACCGCTTACCATCAGTGTCTCTCACTGAATTTGCCCAAAATCCAGCACTGTAGCACACATCTGGTAAGGCAGAATGGGAGATGCATCTGTCAGCTGCATCTGAAGAGCCACTTCATATGACCCACTGAACCAGAGCCACCTCACCGCTGCCGACACGGCCTTGAATGCATTTTGTGGATTTCTGCAGTTATGTGAGGCACAACAGAGCAGGCGGAGAGCTGAGCTTAACCCACACAAGCAGGTGGACACAGGATAAACGCTTCTTCCCTTTACGCAACATCTGTATTTGTATGCTAGAGCAATGTCTATGCGCCTCAACAATGACTCAGTGCTTTCAACTCTTTGCTCTCAAAGCTGCTCCAAGGTTTAAACGATTTTCTCCAAGTCACTGCATGACATCAGGAAGAGTTTGCATTATAAGTCAGTA
>VUQR01007476.1:13160-30200 GCA_015108515.1 Hemichromis elongatus | reverse complement strand
CATTTTTAACCCCCCCCCCCCCCCCCCCGCTTTGTCTTCTGCTCCATATTAGCTTATTTGCACTCTGACAGCCTCACAAGATTGCTAGCATGATTGGCACATACAACATCTGTGCCAATCCTGATGACTGTCAACAATGAGATATCACACGTCCTCTCTACAAGTCACATTTGACTAGACTGCACTCAATTCATTGTCAGAATACAATAACAGTGTTGAAAGATTAAAAGCTAGTTTGGTTGCAGAGTGTGTGTAATTTAAAAAAAAAAAAAAATCTAAATAAACAAAACATCAGGCTTTAACGCCTTGACTTTCCCCCGCTGTAAACGCACTTTTTAGCTTTGCTTTGATTTGGAACAGCTTGTGTAGAGGCTGTCGGGAGTGAATCAAACAGAAAGATCTTTTTGTTTTCATTCAGTTCCTCGGTTATAATTTGACACCAATTCTGGATGCTCTGATATTTTTTCCCCTTCTTTATTTGAATAACCGTGACAGACTGAGTCTTGTTCGTTTTCCACCATCCGACTAGAGCAAACGAATAAAATGCCTCTAGGAACAAATAGAGCGGCTCACTTCCCAGCTGGATGTTTTGGCTGTGACATTCGAAGGGGTCACAGTACATTGAGAAAGACTACACAGTTGAGCAAGCTAGGAAGGGGGGGAATAAATAAAATCAGCTTTTAAACAAGAGCAGATTGGTTTTTATGCCAGTTCTTTAAAAACTATAGCAGCAAAGCAGTTTAATAAATAAACCCAATGATCGCCTGGTTGCTAAAATTCTCCACAGTGTTGTGATGGTGGACCAATGGCTGACGCGTTCGAAAAGGTAGGACACCGACATCTGTGCATTTCGCTAATCCCTAGAGCTATACCGAGAACATAAAAAGATAAACAAAAAATTAAACAGTGTTTCTCAAGGGATTAAGCACATCTGCCATACTGTAAAAACAAATCTGCAATGTTGCCCCGTATACCTGACATTGGATGGCAATAGGGATTTTACTGGCTTGTAACAGTCTGTTTGTTAAACAAATTTGGTTTCTTATCAATTTTGGCAGCAACGCTCCCCACACCATTCTGCAATAAAGCAACTACGCAACAATGACTAAAAAAAAAGAAAAGAAAAGAAGAAAAAACGAAATGCGATTGTGTACTTTTAATCCAGAAAGGAAGGTATCCGCTTTGATTGTTCAGCTACCAATAAAAACGATCCGGCTGTCATTCCAAATTACATAACATCTTCTCTGATTTTGGCACATCACAAGTGGAAAACCACGCGAAGAACAAAAACACGAGCCAAATGTCTCTTCACACAGAAAGAGCAAGGGTGCGTGGCTTAGTGCGCGGAGCCAAGTTTATACCCAGAGGAATCGCTGGTAACGTGGCTGACAGGAGGGTTAACTGCACTGTGATCAAAATCACTTACATCTTTAACACAGAAGGATGGGAGGGGAGGAATCGCTGTTGATCAGAGAAAGCCTAGAAACACAAAACATCAGGTCATCATAGAGCTGAGGGAATAGCCTGAAATGAACAACACATTTTAAAAGATTTACACGAGACAGGCAATTACGGGAAATCTTATTTATTTATTTATTTTTAAACCAACCAGTTCACTTGTAGGGAGTGACCAGACACACTGTACACTACTGTACATGCATACATATTTGCAATGTGGCTTTATTTTTTTAAATTTGAGCACTGATAAACCACAAGTGCCACTGGCAGTTGTTGCAGACTGCTGCATTAATTTTCCTTCACTCTCTCTCACACACACACACACACACACACACCTTTGTCAGTTTTTGGTAAATAAGACCGTTTAACAGTCAGTTACAGAAAAGATTTTCCTGTGTCCTGCATGGAAAATAATAATCATGATTACCCACATGACTGAAGCGCTAACAGAGCCAACAACACTGCATTTTACTGCATAGCTGGTAAAGAAACTTAGCGCCAGACTGAGATATCACACAACTGTCTTTAGATTGAGTTCAGCTCTCCTAAAACACCTCAAATTTGACTTACTGGTCATAATGAGTATTTATACAGTAATAAAATAACTACTACATGCAACTGCAAATGTGTAACTGGGCAATGTGTTAACATCTATGTTTGGGCATTGTGTCACCCCAGCGTGTACACGCAGGTTACCTCCAAAAACGTACTAGTGGATGGAGAGCACTGACCCCAGCCGAGTGCGGCAGAGGCTGCTCACAGTTTGGGCCACGGGCCTCATGACCAAACTTCATATTATTAATATGAGAGAACCACGCCTGGCTTTTACAGCAGTTTCAGACCCACTGCAACAGCACTGCCTGCCTGCAGTAAGAACCGCGGTCTCGGGAGGGGAGGAGGCATCACCAGGGGTAACGTTACGCCTACATCGCAGAGACGCACGAATCAAAGTCTATAAACAACGTCGGACTCCAAAAGTTACACTCAAACCTCAGCACCGCTGAATGCGAGCTGGAGCACGCCGCTGGTAAGAAGTAACAACGGTCGTTTCCTCTGGCCAGCCCAAAAACGTGACAGAGGGGCGCAGGGAGGGAAAAAACATACTCTCCCCAAATGTTCCCCCTCTCGCCATCGACGTAACAACATGTCGGCAAAGGACGGCCATGTTTTGCTGGTTATGTCGACATGGGGAGGAGGAAAAGTAGGCACGATGTTCCTCCCGTCTGCCTTCCCCCGCCACGGTCACACAACACACCGAACACAAACTTGAAACGCGGAGGGGGCGAAAACGTCCAATTAAGAAGTTGTCGGGAAACGTTGCGAGAGCACGCAGGTGGAAACGGCAGGGGCAGGCAAAGTTCACGCGGCCAGACAAGTTAAAATATTTATCCAGAGGCGCGTGGGTGCTTTGGGAACCACGCGAAGGCTGAACGAGACGCGAGAGGGGAGCAAACAAACAACTACACGCAGTTTTAACTTGAGAGACTTTTCGAGGGGGGAGCCGTGGGGAGAGGGAGGGAGATGAGGGAGGAAAAAAAACACGAAGAAGAGTTTCTCCATTTCTTACCTGCCCACCGTTTTGGCGCGACGCTCAGGTAGCGCGGTACAATCCCAGAGCCGCTGAAGAGCCGACAAACACGCCGAATCTGTTTCAAACACTCTCTCGGCGGCTCGATAACCGAGCAGACAACAGGCGACAGGAAAGAAAAAATTGGCGATCACAAGGAGGATCTACGCCAAAAGCCACATGATCGCCGACGTCAGAGTACGTATTTGCATGCCGTACCGAAGCGCCGGTGCCCGTCCACAGCGGGTCCATGGTGTTACGGCCGTGAAAAGTTTAACGGTAGGCCGGAGAAAGTGAAACAACTCTCCGGCAGCAGGACAGGAGGAGTGCTGGCGTTTCCATGAAGCAGGCCCGCTGCTCCAAAAATGAATGAACCGCGTCTCGTAGCCGTCAAGTTGCCCCCCTAGCTGATGCCTGCCTCTCTGCTCGGAGCTTATTGAATATTAAAGCAGCTCAGAGGGCGGGCTTTTGCTCCTCTCAAAGTCCCACCCTCCGCCTGTTACCACGCCCACCCCTGTATCTCCCTGAATGCAACGTGCATGTGATGTGAGGTGTGGAGCTGCTGCAGTGCCTTCTCAGCTGGAGGCTGTCCTGCATTATGCAGAGGGGAATCCTGTATTCACCTCTGCCTCTGCAACACATTTACATCTGGATCCAAGAAGGTTACTCTGAGGTCAGCTCATACTCACAAGTTTGTGTTGGTAAATTTTGCCCTGAGGTGACACATGCAGACCAGCTCCCACACAACAGTGACCTCCACTGGATCCACTTTAGAACTGATATTGACCTTGGATTACCCACGCATGTGTCATTCATGTTTTCTAACTGCATACTGATGGATTCAGGAGAAATATTATGAAGCTCTGATTGTCTCTGGTATTCACAAAAGTCAGTGTCTAGAAATGTTCAACAATCAGAGGTTAGTGGAGGTTAGATAGGCCAGGCTTGGTGGTTACAGAGCAATGACCCTGGAGTTTTCATTGTTTGGCTTAGACACATGAGCACGGTTCATGCTACTGCGAAGCTTTCCGATGTGTGTTGATGTAGAGACACTGTGAAGAAATGGATGAAGAATAGAACAGAATAGAGTAGCTTTTTATTGTCATTGTACATGTACAATGAAATTGTGGGTGCTCCCGACCAACTGTGCTGGAATAAAATATAAATAGTAGTAAACAACAGGAATAAATAGCAAACAGGACAACTATATAAAAACAAGAGAAATATATACAAAAACAATAGAACTCGGCAGTCTGTTGCACGTCCCAATTTAAAATCACTTAACCTAACGCAGCTGAATGCATGTGTTTGGACTGTGTGAGGAACCCGGAGTTCCTGGCGAGACCCCATGCAGACACTGGGAGAACATGCAAACTCCACACCTAAAGGCCCGACCCCAGGCTGGATTTCAACCCAGGACATTTTTGCCGTGCCACCATGCTGCCCCACAATTCAAACATTTTAAAAATGCTCCATCCATAGTGAACACAAATTATTTTCAGACTATTTAAATACATTTGCAAATACCTGGAAACCTTACATATTTTTCCATTTTGCTACATTTTTTGTGAAATTGTTTAAAACATGGAGATGCTGGTGAGCTGGAGTCAATGTGGGCTAGCCAGCTTAGGTTAGATTACACCAGAGTTAGTAAGAATTTAGAAAATCAAGACAACTGCAAAAGGTCACGGAGATTAAATGTATCAGTGTGTTGCATACAGTGCTACCCATTTTTTGTTGTCTTGGTTAATCCAGTGATGCTTGATCTGGTTTCCTTATAGCTCTGTGCACATTGGGCATAAATTAACTTGTCGAAGGAGAGCTACTTGTCTGTGATTCCTTACAGCGGGGCAAAAAAGTATTTAGTCAGCCACCAATTGTGCAAGTTCTCCCACTTATAAAGATGAGAGAGGCCTGTAATTTTCATCATAGGAATACCTTAATTATGAGAGACAAAATGAGAAGAAAAAAGTCCAGAAAATCACATTGTGTGATTTTTTTAAAGAAATTATGTTGGAAAATAAGCATTTGGTCAATAAAAAAAAGTTAATCTCAATACTTTGTTATACAGCCTTTGTTGGCAGCGACAGAGGTCAAACTTCTTCTCTAAGTCTTTACAGGGTTTTCACACACTGTTGCTGTTATTTTGGCCCATGCAGATCTCCTCTAGAGCTGTGATGTTTTGAGGCTGTTTTGCTGGACAACACCGACTCCAAAGATTTTCTATGGGGTTGAGATCTGGAGACTGGCTAGGCCACTCCAGAACTTTGAAATGCTTCTTACAGAGCCGCTCCTTCGTTACCCATGCGGTGTGTTTAGGATCATTGCCATGCTGAAAGACCCAGCCACGTTTCATCTTCAGTGCCCTTGCTGATGGAATGAGGTTTTCATTCACGATACATTCACTCTTTCCTTTACACCGATTGGTCATCTTGGTCCCGTTGAAGAAAAATAGCCCCAAAGCATGATGCTTCCTCCCTCATGTTTCATAGTAGGCATGGTGTTCTTTGCATGCAACTCAGCATTCTTTCTTCTCCAAACATGACAAGTAGAGTTTTTACCAAAAAGGTTTCCTCTGACCAAATGTCATTCTCCCAATTATCTTCTGGATCATCCAAATGAGCCTGGATATGCTGACTTAAGCAGGGGTACACATCTGGCACTGCAAGATTTGAGTCCATGGCGGCATAGTGTGTTGCTGATGGTAGCCTTTGTTACTTTGGTCCCAGCTCTCTCCAGGTCATTCGCTAGCTCCCCCTGTTTGGTTCTGGGATTTTTGCGCACTGTTCTTATAATCATTTTGACCCCACAGGGTGAGATCTTGTGCAGAGTGCCAGATGGAGGAACACAAATATGTAATCTGAAGGGCTGTCGTGTTTGCCCGTTGATTCAAGATGACAGGCCTGGCACTGACATCTCCAGAGGAAGCTCACAATCATTAATACGAAGATTTCAGATATGACTAAATATTAATTTTTAAAAAAGAATAGAGTTTATATGAAGTGAATAATCTGTCCGCACAGATCCTTTCACACAAAACGCCCCTACTGTTTGAATGATGCCAGGATCACATTAATTCTTAAAGCTACGTGCCTCTTCACCGGTGTCTTTCCTGCCTAATCCGTACCTGCAGTGGTTTAGTTGAGTCTTGATATTGTTAAGGAATTTCTGCTGAAGTAGGGGAAATCAATTGACCTGTCACAATCAATTGACCTGTTTTTAAACACATTGTTATCAAAATATAACAGGGAGAGGTTTTCCTGTCTACTTGTCAGCATCTTTTTTAAAACAGGTCAACCAGTCAGTGTAGTCAGATCTTTAACCAGTCACATTTCTGTTGGGGGCATTTCACACACTCTTTGAATGTTTAAAATATATGAATGCTTCATTTAGCAAACAACTGTTTGGGGCCAAATATATGCAGTGCAGTCTTAAGGTTTTAGTGTTAGTTCATCACAGGCATTTTTCTTTATAAAGTTAAATAAGAACACTACAGAAATTGGCAAGGACAAGCCAACAAGTTCATTATAGCCTCAGTTGTACACAACCATCTAGGCTCATTGTTAAGAAATACAGATGTAAGAGCTACTTACTGGGAGGAGGTTGAAGTCTTGTTCGTTTTTTGTGTAGATAATGTCTGCTGAAACACTCGCCAAGGCTTGAGTGGGCTTTAAACTTTTGATAAATTACTTAGCACAAAGTAATTGAATTAGAAGACATCTGTTTCTTTGCTAAAAAGCAAGCTCATGCACATAAAATAGAAGTTAGCTCCCAAGATGAGTTGCGTAACAAAATAAAAAAAACCCCAAAAAACAATTACACGATGTTCTCCTGCATACTTAACCAATGGCAAAGTTTTCACAGAAACCTTTGAATACAGTGCATTCAACACTTTAAATGAGTTCCCATTTAAAGTGTAGGTTAACTGTGCATCCCTGACTGTGGTACTATGTACACTGAGTTTTGCTACACTTTCTATTTACTATTTACATTTTAAGCCATCTAGCATGGTATCTGTCAAGCAGCACTATTATAAGTATATGCACCCTCCCCCCCCATCAACATTAAAACAAAAACAAAACAAAAACATCCTTGGCACTCATAAACATGAGGTTGTTTACTTGTTTTTAGTAAAATCCATTTAAGATATATAAAATAGAGTTTTATTTATTAAAATAATTCATTGTTAAGGAAAATATGCTTGGTATTTTATACCAGTCGAGTATTTCATTTGATCAGATTTGATGAGATTTAATATTTTACATTGTACTTAGGAAACAAAATTACACGGAAATATTTTAAGCAATCAAGCTGCTTAAAAATCAACATTTTAGACATACATATTTTTTACTATTATTTCTTCTAAAAGATATATTTTTTATTTTAATGAACATCGGCAGATGTAAGAAAAGGAATCAGGTATCATAAACTTTAGAACGAGAGACTTGTTATAAATATTTTCAATAAGTTCACCCAGATTTTCATCTTCATTTTTTCAGTGTTTTTAATGGTAGAAACAGATGTGCATGTCTGAAAATCATTACTCTTCCTAAGATAAATGTGATAGATATAAATGGTCACTAGATGGTGCCAAATAACTGTATCATCACGCCTGACTGGCACCGAGCTGCAGTTTGGATGTGCGCACTGTGAAGAGTGGAGGTGCTGCCACCTAAACAGTGACGGTAGCTGTCATTTATATTTTTAGAATAAAGATGTCTTTAGCATTTTAGTCAGCCCCTATATTTGCTGCTTCAAAGACAACTCCAACGATGAGGAACAATTTTTTTTAAACTTATTACTTATTTCTTTACAGGGCTGATTCTGACAAGGTTAGTATCACTGCGGGAACTTAAGAGTTGAAAAAGAGTTGGGAGAGGTTGAGAGTCTAAGAAAGAGGGAGATGCAAGGAAGGGTGATTTTTTTATAATGATAAAGTATTCTGACAGGGTGGCTTATTGAAATTAAAGTGTCAGTATGTGGTATGTGCATGGAAGCATGCTCATAGCGATTATGTAACATGGAAAAATCTCTCTTCTGTATTTTCATGTATCCAAGGTGATCAAGCTGCTTAAAAATCAACATTTTAGACATAAATGTTTTTTACTATTATTTCTTCCAAAAGATATATTTTTTGTTTTAATGAACATCGGCAGCTGTAAGAAAGGGAATCAGGTATCATAAACATCATAAAAGTTTCAAACTGTGTTTATCTATTATATTCCAGTTTCTTAGACAGCATACATTTGGCATTTGACTAATACAAATAATAATAAAGCTACCCTGTGTGAGTTTTCCAAGTGTATATTTCCTTTGTAACCATCTAAACAGGCTTAGTAAAAAGAACACAAAAGTGTCATTACAGTCTTCAGGATTTGCTAAATAAACACAAATGTTTCCCAACCAGCTATTGGTAGCTTCCTCTTAGACAGCACTAGGGCTAGTGGATGGAGTGACAAGATGATGTGTTCAGGGCCAGACGCTTATCAAGCATGAAAACTCTACATCACAAAGGTCTTTAGTGCCACCTCACTATACAATAAATAATGTTTTAATCTTTATTATTATTAATTTCTTAGTGCTAATAATTGCTTGGGTTCTTTGGGGTCTTAGAAATAATCTATGCTTGGCCTTTTGGACCTGTTATGCTGAGAAGCTTTACATGATCCACAGCTCAAAATAACCCTTTTAATCTTATCTTAGACTGCGGTGCTGCCCCTGAGTTCATCAGGTGTCTGAAACAAGCCTGCTCCTCTCTTTAAGCCAATCTTCTTCTAATTGGCTATCTCTTATAAACACAAGGTATAAACAGCACCTGGGTGGCTCTTCAATGATCACAGCTTGAGCTGTGTGCTTGGGATACTGGCTCACAGTGACATCATACAGAGCCAAGAAAGGGGAAAAAGAAAATCTTAAAGTGTTTAGAGAAGCTTTTGGCTCTCAGGGGCTTGCACAGACACTGACCCCATTATTTCAAATTTAGGTCTGGAGGAGGAGCACCACCACAATAGTGTGCATACGTATGAGAGAAAACATTAAAAAGCACACTGACTTGTTTAAAAGGTGAGACTGGAGAGCCTTCATTTGTAATGAGGTCTGTGGAGGATGTAGTTGTGAGTGCGTGTGAATGTGTTTATATGTTGTCCTCAAGTTGTGCGTGTTCTTCCCCCTGTGAGAAGTTTTGGCCCATTCACACATTAGACAGCTGGAATATTATCAAGAAGCTGCTTTGGTAACAATACATTCACAGACAGCTCATCCACTGGGAGTTTATAAATCCTGTCAAGGCTCTTCCCACATTAAGGTTCAGCACATGACACATGTCCCGATACAACCATGATACAGCAAATGAAGAGTGGGGATACTATGAATAGGGAGGGGGAGATGAGAAGCAATGGCAGAAAGATACAAGGAAAAGGAAGGGATGGCTGGGTGGCTAAAGAGAACTTGTTCTTACAGCTGTGCTCTCACAGCGTGTTTTGGCAAAGCAGCTTGGTAAACTATCTCAAGAGCTAGACAAGGAGAAATGAGAAACAGGATGCACAGTTGAGCAGCTAAAAAGTGGAACAGATAACACTTTTGGAATAAGAGCAATGCATAAATTCTCTGTCGGTGTCAGGGGAAAAGTGCTTAATTAAGTCAGAAGGATCAGGAGGTCAATTTTGTTTATTGTGTCAGTAAATTGAATAAATACACAGAAATACTGAAGGCTAGTTTTACACGCTTAGCTTATTTTATTAACATTAACATCAACAATTTGAATTTGATATTCAAAAAAGAAACCAAAACTGAATATGTCTTAGATTGTGTATGCTTGTTTTATGTGTAAATGCAACCTGGACTGTAGTATCACATGGTCCCGTCTCAGTCTCCCGAGAATCTGTGGATCCCTACTGCCAGGATGGAGTTCTTTCTTCTTAAGAGCTTCACTTGCTGTCATCAAAACATTTTTTACTTAATGATGCAACATATTCAACTGAAAGTATTTTCATTCATTTTTCATAAACTAGAATCCACTGCATCCACTCCAAGTGCTTGTTCACAAGCTAATCATGGTCTATAATTACCAGCTCACGCACATCTGCTTACCACCTTAGCATCTGTGTGTCTGTATTTGTAGGAGTGGCTTCATTGTTCCTAACTGGAGAACACTAAAAACTTATAAATTGGTGAGCGGACCAAACTGGCAGTAGCAGAGGACTCACTGCCTGGCGGGAGAGCGACTAATATTTCCTGTCTTTCATGTTTCTTACACCAATTTTCACTAACGAGCTGAAAGCATTTAGACTCCTTACTGGAGAAAATTGTAGGTACTGTGTTCAGTTTTAGTCATAGCTTATAACCAGAGCCATTTATATACTCTTATCCACAGGTCTTTTGGAAGTTGTCTTCTTCCACAAGTGTTTTCCTTACTCCTTTCACATGTTCTTAGTTATTATTAATCTCTGGATCTTTTCCAAAGTGTTTCTTTGTCCTGTCTTCCTCCCATCACCCCTAAATGGTCCCAGCCGATGTTGCTGGAGTGCCTCTGGAGTGGCCCAGAGTGGACTCCACATACAACCTACAACTTGGCCTTTGTAGGTCAAAACATTTATCAAACATTTTAATTTTTTTTTAAAGGAACTGCTTAATGTATTTATAACAATGTGCTTTGAGAGGGCATTTATACCATGGTAATGACCTTAAGTGGGCTTAACTTTAAATGGGAGCAGAAAGAAAATGCAAGAAGCGTGGATCCTTCGTTCTACTGTGCATCCTTCAGAGGAGCAGAGAGTCTTAGATTTCTTTGGATTTCAATAAGTGATTATAAGTGAGAATATACAAGTGCATTTTCACAAATGTGTTTTTAAAGATTCTCATCTGCTTCTACTAACTTGAGGAGGAAAAAAGCCCAAACCCTTACTCTTCTCCTCTTAACAAGCAAGAAACCAGATCACTGCTCTTCCTCTTCTCTCATGCCCTCTACTCCTGCCTCTCTTCCCTCTCTGCCCCAGCTTTCTTTCATTTCAAATCCATGTAATTCTTTTGTTTTGGAGGACAAAAACAGCATTCTTTCTAATTGAGAAAATCAGCAGCACAATGCACAAAGCTTGGCACTATTATATTTTCCCAGGGCGTACAAAAAAAAGGAGGAAGAGGACCATTTATCCAACGATTTGTCACCCCCATTTCCATTTCTGTGAAATGCTTATCCTTGCGGTTTGGACCACTGTCACTTCACAAAACCATGATATGAAAATATTTACCACAGTGACATGGATTGGGAGGAGACACTTTAAAATTGCTTCCCCTCTGTGCGTTTTCTTCTTCTTCTCTGGAGTCATCAATGGCACAGATGTGTGTGTGTGTGTCTGTACACACGTGCATGTGTAGGTGCCACCTCTTTGTGCTATACTTGCGTTTCTCAGAGTCTGACAGAGCTACCACTGTAATCATCAAACACACAGATGGTTACAATTAGGCCATATGGCTTTGAGTATCCGAAGAGGAGGGGTTGGGGGTGGGTGGGTGTGAGGGTGGGAGCAGAGGGAGAGATAGCAGAGGCAAGGCAAATTAGCTGAAATCACAGGGATAGTTAAGCAGAAAGAGAGACGCAGAACACAGGGACACATGAGAAGATGATGGGCAAAAGATGAAGACAGTGGAGACAATAATGAGAAGAATGATATAATTTTTTTTTGAAAAAAGCAAAAAACAAAACAAGAGGGCACACAATGAAAGGGTGGCTCCAAGAAACTTACATCCTCCTTTATTTTAGGGTGTGAGCAACAAACTGGCACTTCGGGCCCAGATCAGCACAATAAGAGCCATTCAGTCTAAAATCTCTTGTTGAACTCTATTGTTGCTCCCTCTCCTTTCCTTTCCTATTCCTGTTCCGGCAGACGAACACATCATCTGCTTCCAGCGACACGCAGTTAAGGGTAATTTATAACCCCACAAATATGTTCTTCTTCGTACACGTTTCTGTTTGGACAGGGGGTTCACCCACCTCAAAAATGCTCTTGTGCAGGCCAGATAGAGCCTCACTGACTGTGCATCACTGGATGGCGGATGACATACGCGTCTTATGAATGCTGATTGGTTGAGAAATGCGTTGGAATATGGAAGGGATTGACTAAGGAGCACACTGGGAACAGAAGAACTGTGAAAAAAAGATAAACAGCACTGACCGTGCTAGATAACTGAACTTTGCTCTTCTCTGCGGCTAGCTGATGGACCAATAACAGCAGAAGTGGGAGTGACCCTTAGGCTGGTTGTAGTACATCTTTTGTACTCTACAGGTAGATGGGCAGTCCCCGGACTGGTGAAGAATGTGAACATGCTACACCGAACCGTACAATTACAATTCTGGAGGATTTCATGAGCCAGGGTGGTTTCACCTTAAGACAGCAGGGATGGTGTCCGGGGTGGGTGAAACTACCTGTTCGCTCACTGACTGATGGAAATGTGAATGCAGACAAACACATTTGTGAGACTATAAATTATGCTTCAGACACACTCCTGTGCAGTCCTAAAAAATCCTAACCATAGATTCAACTTAAAAGAAATGATGCTACTGTAGCTTATTAGCTTTGTTTTACAACTCTGTTTTCAGTTCATCTTGCCTTTTTTCCCCAACATGTCTTGCAGACACTTACAAGACAAGGGTCTATAACGCTAATACGCACAGTTATTAACTAAGCTACGATCACAAGTTTGAGAATATGCTGACCAGTAATATGAGTAAATGTCACCTTTAGCATGACTGCTGCAGTCTGAGTCAGAGGCCGTGTCTGCTGGAAAGTGGTCATATTCACTATTTTTGTTGTCTTGTACAAGTGATAGTGAGGGTCGTGTTAAGGTAAGGTTTTGCTGTTAACTACACATGAAATGTAACAGGAAAAAGAAGCCACATTATCCCCGCTTCTCACTATCACACACTTGACAAATTGGCATGTTTAGTGAGTGACTATGAATGACTGTTTGTTGGCTTGGGAAGTGCATGAGAGCAGAATGTACTGTAATCTGCTGCCACTGCAAATACAAGAAGAGTGGTAAGTAGAAAACCAGAAGAATACAAGAATGGTTTATTCAGTGTGTAGCATGGGACTCAGCGAAGGACTAGAATAAGACAGCACAGACATAATACCCAGTAACTAAATAAAACACCTTCAGCAGGACATATACTTAAATGTATTTTACATGCAGATAGGTCCAGAAACCTCAATGGGATTCAGCGCAACGCAAACTAACTGTGTTTCCTGCCTGGAGTAGGAAATCAGGCTCCACACAGAAACAATGCTCTCTTTGTGGCATAGTCAGTGCAGCCATATGGATAGGCCTGACAAAACACAGTTGCATGTCAAAGCATAGAAACCAATCTCATCTACTCTGTAACCATCCACCTTGTTGCTGATTCTTTGTTTCCTCCCTTCAGTCAAGGCATCTGTGTGTGCATATATCTGAAACTTGCCTCGTTTTCACTGTGTATCTACCTGGTTTATATATGCATGATGCACTTGGCTTCTTGGTCTGTAATAAAAGTATACAAGACCAACATTATGTAATCTGTTGCAATGTGCTGCCCATTTCCCCTTTCATTTGGTTGTATACAACGTGTCAGAGAACCTCTCTCTTGCTTGTCTGGTAGGAACTTAACATGTACCCTGCAGCAGAATTCAGACAGAGCTCTAAACAGCGCTGTGGTTGTATTTGGTAAATACACGGCTCAATAGTTTATATGAAGTTTTTATTGCAGGGCTGGGGACTAAGGCTATAATCTCCTGAAGAGCATTACATCTTCTCAGCATTTTTCTCTGTTTTTGCTTGTTTTTGAATAAATATTTTTCACTGACTCATTTAAGGGTTTCCCTTTTTCACTCTCTCTCTCTTCCTCTCTTCTCTGTTATTTGGAAACCGCAACATTTTTAGAGTTTTTTCCCCCTTCTCCTGTCTGTCTCTGTCATCATTTTGTTTTGCTGATTACAGATGTTACAGTATATTGTAGCAAGTGCTTTTCTGTTTCCCTTTTATGTCTTGTAGATATTGAATGAGCAATGCGTTCGTGTAGTCATTAAAGCATTTCAAGATGCTCAAAAATCCTCTAGTAAGACTAAAACTACTGTAAATTACTGTGGGATACAGATTGAAATCAACACCAAAGTTCTGCTTCACTGCCTCACATCCTTTCCTCTCCTCCCCAGCTCTAACTTTACGGTCTCTCCTTACCTGACCTTTCTACCTCTCTGCTCCTTCTCATTTCCTTTCTTTCACTCCCTCTTTTTCATCTGCACCACACTATTAAACATGGTAACGTCTTCGCTGAAAAGCGCCAGTCTTTAATTTGCAGCCAGAATAACACAATAGTGGATGTTGTGTTTTTTGAAAGATGAAAAGACGTTAGCATTAAATTAAAAAAAATCTTTCCACATTTTCGTGCTCCTCACGGTCTCCCACTTCTTTTCTCTTTGTTAAACCTAAACACGAGCCTTCCACCTGAGTGTGTTGCGTGTCAAGGAAAGTTAATTGGCCTAAAGTGGCTTAACGACCCTACTGGCTAATGGTGTCCGTTTACAGCCAAGTGAACCAAACCCAGCAAACGAGTGAATGGGTGCACTGCTGTGACCACAGCCTGAGCCGGTCAACTTGAATCGGGTTCATCTTGGAAGCAGGATATATTCCAGCTTGATTCACTCAGATTTACTAGTTTAATTGAACGTCTGACCCATGGTTAAACAGCTTGCTTGAATAATGGGCTGGAACAGAAGTGAATAGATATGTGATCGCTGAAGAGGAAAATTATTTGAGCACTGAGAACACTGTTTGATGTCCAGTATGGGTTCTGGAGGGCTCCCTGATTTCATGCTGTTTCGTCTTTGTGTTTTGTAACAAGTTCAGTTTTGGCTGGTTATTTAAGAGACGGCTAAAAGAACCAAAAGTGATGGAAACGGCATATGCCATTATTCTGGGTCTAAAGTTGCGCGCGTTTTAATTGTTTCTACCTTGCTGAATGTAATACTTCAGGTTGTTCATTCTAATGGTAATTTGCTTCCATCCGAATCACAGTTAAACATGATTATCTCTTAATCTTATTGTTCATTCATGTAGCAAAGACTGAAGAAAGCTACTAATGTGGGCGTGCAAGGGGAGGGTAGCAGACTGCTGCATGTTCACTTATTGTCACGAGACAAAATGAGATTTTATTTGGTGCCAGTTAACCATGTCACACAATCATCTACTGCGATAGGGTCAAAAGCCGCAGAACATGCAAGTACTGTAAATAGATCTCGATTACTAATAGTTACAAGTGATTTTCTCTAATTGGTTGCAGATTTTGCTCTCCCTGTGGTGGGCATAGTGTTTCATTATGCAGTTGCAATCAAATTTAAAAGATTAATGCTGATGTTTACCAATGTAATGCAGTTTTCAGACACCAGTCACTTTAACCTTCGTGTTCTTTACAAGTTTATTGAGACATACCCGGAAGTTTGAGGGAACAAGTCACAGTACTCATCCATCCCTCAAGAACTGACTGCACATCAAGTGACATTATGCATAGAGTCAGAGGTTTCTTCACATTGTGTCTACAGTTTGACACTTACATAATTAGAGAGGAAATATCTTACGTTTAGTTATCCATGCGCGCCTTAGCAAACTGATTAGATAATCGGTAAACTGCAGCATGTAAACTGTTACTTGTGGAATAGGATGCACAAAGTAAAACGACAACCACAATATCATCTACTGTTAGAAGATGATCTGTCTCTGTGTTTGGGATTATTTAAGAAAGGTGGTATGCATAAATGCGCACGACTTTCTTGCTTTGGAAATGTTCACAAATGATTTTGCTGTTGTTTTTCTTTACCGATGAGACTGCGCCTCCATTTGAGTGAGACAGACCTCAACATGAAGGAAAACAAGGGGTTTGGTGATTTTGGAGAGGTCTGGTGTTGAAATAAAGACACATATTTAGATTTTGTCTAGATTGCAAAAAAAAAAGCTGGTTTTAACAATTATTTGATATTTGTTGACGCCAAAAAAGCAGCTTCCGTGACATTAGTTTCAGAAGCAAATAACTGCGAGAGACAGAGCCTGACTGATGAGTGAGTCACAAAAGTCATGTTTTTTTCTTATGTTGTTGCTTTTGAAGGCTTTCCAATACATGTCATTTAGTAAGCTGAGCAATGCAGACACCCACAAACAGTCCTTATATTGTTTGTGCCTATTCATTAAGGTCAGGCTATGCACGCACACTTGAGCAGTGATAAAAATAAGCAGTAAATGTTAATAGCAAAACTGACAAAAGGCAGGAAGACATGAAACGGATGCCTTCAGATGCCGTTAGATTAAAGGAAAGGAGTGCATCTCAGACGGGGATAGAAGGGACTTTGGGAGCCTCTACATAACAGTAGTATAATAATCGCAGCAACAAACATATTCAGAATTCGTTCATGCACAAAGCCCCATCCAAATATTTTTTAAATTAATCTCAGTGGCCAGTTTAGTGCTGATCTGGTTCCAGATGGACATTTTCTAACATTAAGATAATGAATTGAGAGATATGTGCTGTTTGGGCAGTTTCTAGTTAGGCTCACTGGTAACTATACTTTGGTTGCTTGCCAAACTCATGCATGGGCATCTCATCAAAGCTGGTGACATAAATGATTTTTTAAATTCTAGTTTATTTTTTTACTGGTCACTCTTTGGGGGAAATGAATTTTTAAAGACCCATTCCACCAGCAGCCCTGCCTAAAACCTTAATGGTAATTGTCTATCATTAATAATTGATTCGATAACACCAATCATAAATTTGTGCCAGGAGGTAAAAAAAACAGCATGCACTCCTGAAAACCCTCTTTGCTTTAGGCTGCCTGTTAAAGTTTTCTTGTAAATGTGGCCACAGTTGGTCCCCTCCTCTTTGCTTTTTAGTGGCATGTATGTGGCTCTGTGTGTGAGTGTGTGTGTGTGTGTGTGTGTGTGTGTGTGTGTGTGTGTGTGTGTGTGTGTGTGCGGGGGGGGTGGGGGGGGTGGTGTGG
>VUQR01007476.1:0-13140 GCA_015108515.1 Hemichromis elongatus | reverse complement strand
TGGCTAGAGGAAGTTGAGTAGCATTCTGGTTTCCTTTCCTCAGATCTATAAAAGCTGGGAGACCATTTGTTAACTGTCAGTCGGTTAGCCTCTGTCCCCACTCTAACCCGAAATAAAAACCACTGCACATCCATACCAGCTTATACTCGGCTGTACCTTCACCACCTGGAGGCTGGGGCACTTAATGTCACTGGGTGGTGTCTTTGATCTTTAGTGCTTTCTCAACACTGGGTTAGCCTTGTCCACAGGCCATTTTTGCAGTTTCTGAATGGTGAAGCACTGAACATTACAATAAAAAGTGTTTCACATCCGTGCCTAGTAAAATAAGGATGTCTTGAAGATCTTGTACTCATTACCAAACACATGGAATTCAGATGTATTTCTGGACAAAACCAAATGATGTCACTAGATAGCTAAATAGCTATAACACTAATTGCAAGGGCCTTACCAGTTTCCTCCTTTTGCACGAGTCATTGACAGCTTTCACTTTGATCTCACTTTTTAAACTTTTAAATAATGGCAGCTGCTCTGGAAATGTAAAAATTCCCCTATATAAAATGACTTTCATATTGTCATTTTGGCTGCTTGGAAGTGTGGACAAATAGTACATCACAGAATGATAAGTGTACCATTAAGAATTTGTTATGTTTTCCGATAAACTAAACAAATCCACCATTATGGTTTTCACTTCACTTAAACAGGAAACATTAAATATAAATCACGTCTATCAGCTGGACTTTAGCCTGGTCATCAACAATGGGAGCATTGCTCCAGGAATCATTACTAAATGATCTCACTAAAACACAGCATGATAAGTCTCATGTCTTTGACCAATAAAGGATGGTTGGATAATGCATCCATCTTAAACTTCTTTCACAGCTGTTCTGCCCCAAACGAAGAGTAAAGTGGAGCTATTATCATACATAAATCTCTAAATCAGACTAGCCAAACAGCTCATAATTCCAAACTATAATGTGTAGCAACTCACCACAGAGCTTCTAGAAACTGTACTCTTTTATAAGGACTGTCGTGAGATGCATCCATATCATATCATCACATAGCGAGTCTGATGTAATGTAAATAGATGCCAGAAATTTTTAAGACCCCTGATGGTTTGCTCTGCTATGTGTAACAGTACAGTTGCAGTTTAGATTGTACTGTACATTAACATCCTGCCTGCTTTATAACGTAAGTTTTATAAAACTGGTGCTCATTTAGAAAGCTGTAATCAGAGCTTAATCTAAAATCAGCAGCAACAAAAAGATAGATGTTAATTATATTTTACTAATTGCAAACACAGACTGTATAAATGATGGATTTCACTACTGTAATTTAACTCACTGGTTTGTGAAATCCTGGCTTGAAATCTCCAGGTGAGCGTTTTCACCAACATCACCTTGATGTTTTGAAACTAGATGTGACAATCAAAGAGTGGGTCTCAGTCTGCAACTACTTGTTAGCTGATAAACACACGTAACCCCTTCTTTAATTCAGTATTACCTGAGCGCTTATATAAACTCATCAGGAAAGTGTTTACAAAGGTCAAATCAGAGAGTCGCTTTCCCACAGAGTTTTGTAGGACTGGAAGTCCTTTGCAACCACACCTACTGCCCCTGGTGGCACACCAAGACTGCAGGCTTAAAGCACTTCAGCACTGGTTTCACTTTTTAGACCTGGAAGCCACATACATCTTTTACACTGTCTAACACTACAAATAAGGCAATGACAGCTGGACAGCTTCTTTAAAATGCTTACTTTAACATTAATAGTTATGCTACCAGTGAGGCTGCAGATTGGCAAAACACTATGCTATCTGGTTCACCACTTTGGTTTAGACCTAAAAGTTATTAAAGGAATTGCAAGGAATTTTTGCACAGGCAAGGGTGGGCAATAATTTTCCCGGTTTTCCACATGAGAAACTGGAACTGTTGTGGAGGGCCCCACAAATGTGTGTAAAGAGATAAAAAATGAACACTGAGAAGGTTATTGGTAGGGGCCAACAACAACAACAGTCACAGTTTCTTATGTGGCCCCTTGGGAAAATTAATTGCCCACCCTTGATTTAAGTGATCCCTTAGTCTTTCTTTTTTCAGTATAAAACACATTTTTTCTTTTAGCAAAAATTTGTGAGCAAATATTGGATGAAGTGTCATTCATTATTTTAATCACTATCTTACTAACCTCAGCTTTATTTGTTGTTTACTAATGAGCTATTAGTAATTTAGTGCTAATGCTAACATTTTTAGGATGCTAAGTTTAGCACACAGTTCAAAGCACAGATGAGGAACAAAACTGCTAACATTGCCAATTTTTGATAGAAAGAACAAAATCCCTGAATTTAAAGTTTGCAATGGACTACAGAACAGATTATAACTTTGTATAAATAATAAAAAATATAAAGACAAAGTCAGCGTTGTAGATGAGAAATAAATTACTGAATGAGGAAGAGATACAACAGAGAGAGGGTGTGATGTTCAGCACAGAGGCACAGAGTCAAAGGTCATTTGCAGTAATTAACCCTGGGTGGTCTAGTATAGGGACTCCAAATGACTCAATAAGTGCTCATCCTGAGGGGACCCCAGGCCAATTAGAGAAAGTACAAACACCAAGAGTGAGCTTGAATTAATAACTGAACCATGAGAATATATGTGTATGTGCTCAGGCTGATGTAATCTTGATACCAAAGGTCACGGCAGTTAAAACAACCCATTGGTGTGTCACTTACAGAGTCCATTAACACAAACATGTGCCTGTACATGCATGTGGACAAAGCTGGTTGATATTTTCAGTGTAAGCATGATGACATAGGAAGTGACCATTGACCATCACTGACTTGTACAAAAGGATAATGTATGATTCAAACTTTTTTTTTAAGGGAAACCACGTTTTTGCCCCTTGCATGTGAAAATGGATCACAGTGGAATCTACTGATCTAATGTGTTGAAATCCCCATAAGTGCTCATTATACCAATGCAGTGACTTGCAAAGTCCAACCCCTGTGCAGCTCAGTGGGCTTACTGTGGGGGCTTTGTTCAGTCTGTGAGCCTATATTTTAAAACAGACGGTGGGGACTGCCCTGGTGGTGGCCTGTTATGGAAAAAAGCAGCAGGAGGCTAGGTACACACACACACATATGGTGCCTCAAAACGGACATAGATACATGTGCATCCACGCACGTAGCCGCACCCCCCCCCCCTGCACACACACACACACACAGCCTCATCAGAAAGGTTACTGGAGGTAATTGTGTCAGAGATGTTTGGTGTAGGAAGCTGAGCAAAGGGGGTAGCTGCAAAGAGAGTACAGAGGGGGCTGAGTAAAAGGGAGGTAGAGAAAGAGGAAGCTGGAGCTAGAGGGGGCTGCAAGCTAATTGGAGCCAAATGGGCAGCAGATGAAGTGGTCTACTATGTAGCCTCAACATTCACACACACACACACACACAGATACACATGCATTTTGTTCTTTATCTGTCTTTTTCAATATATTTCTGCATAATTAGTTTTTGTTTTATCCCCTTTTCATCTTCCTTGCTTGCTCAGCCCTACTACACAATATACAGTGTTGGACTATACATCACTGTATACTGTATATATATAGTCACAGGGAGACCATTAACCATAATGACAAGCTTAAATGAACTTATTTGGCTGTTCATGCGTTAACAAACAGTCAGAATACCAAATACCAAACGCTCCAATGTTTTTACCAGAAACTAGCTTTGTTTATTTTCTGGTGAGGGTGGAAGCCAGGGCAAGTATTCCCAGACATTCAAAATATCCTCCAACAAAAGGTCGCAGCTTCAGAAAGTTTTACAATATGGTGGTTTTCTCCTGGTGTACTCCTGTTGCTCTATTTTTGTCATTATCTCCTTTTCTTAACTAACCTTCAAGTCCTCCATACTCCTTATAGTTTTTGACTATAAGAATGCTCTTGAGAACTAAGATACTTTGAGTGTTTTTTTTTCTTTGGTATGATTTGGTCCTGGGGAAAACATCACAATACCAAGATTTTGGTAGTACTTTACACATCATGTCCTTTTTTTATAGATTAAAAAAACATTGGGAAATGCAGCAATGCATTACTGAGAAACAGTGGAGTAACACCAAAGCTCGATTAGTTGGCAAAAAAAGCTTCCTATCTTCTATGCATATACTGCTTTTGGAATAAAACTGGTGAGTCACCTTTTGCGACGATTTGCGACTCCTTCTGGTTTTGAAATAGGGCTTCACGTGTTAGGCAAATGTGTTAACCACTACACTTGTGTAACACAAATAAAGAGGAAGAAAAAGCTTTTCAAATCTTTAGATACAACAGGAAGAGACAACCAAATGCCCTTTGTAGGGACTTGTTCTTTGATTTCCACTTTTGATTTTAAACACATTGCAGACTAAACAAGCAAAAGGAGCCAGGCCAAAAAGCATATTTTATTAAAACAAGTCAGAAAAACACGACAATGTAGAGGAAAACCCTAAGAGCAAATCTAAGAGATTGGTAAATTGAAGACATAAGTAAATACACTAGAAAGATACTGAAAATTTTGACATATTTGATTTCCAGTTATGAAACTGTAGCCGAAACAGGGTTTCCCATGAGCTCCAGCTTTCAATAAAGCACTTAGCTTAATCTTTATCATAATTCCTAAGTCTTTACTTACTGACAACATTAAACTGCTTACAGAACCTTATCATCAAATAAAGAAGAATGAGATTTAGGTCAGAGATTACAAAATCCGTTTTACATACATATATAAGATAGCATTGATGGGTTTGACAGTGCACAAATGCATGCATATATCATGTTCTGTTTGTACATCCTTATATTTGTACGTGTTTCAAATGAAATTTTGGAAGAAAGAAAACCTCAGCATAGATAATAATGTGAATAATTGTGTTGATCCAATTAGGTGCTGGCCTACCGTGTCAAAGCCACTCAGGACACAGAGCACCAGGGGGTGGTTAGAGAAAAACCAAAGGCCAAACACTAATTAGCCAGCTAGCTTTTAATTCTAGCAGGCTCTGTGTGAAGAGGAAGAACAGACGGCAATAGAGGCACACAATCAGGCACCAGACATACTTCCTTTAACAGAGACACAGGCACACTGGATGGAGTGAGTGTGTCCGCACAGTATTCACCTGCTGGGATATTTTTGAGAAGCACGCTGTAATCCACCTGTTAATGCTTGACTTGATGATGAAGGTTAACACTGGAGTGCAGCCACCAAATCAAAGAGAACATCTATACAAAATATCCAACTGTGACTAAATGAAAAATGTCACAATTGTATGAAAGAGACCAAATTTAGTTATGTTTGTGGGTGTTTATGTGTGTGTAAAGATGTAAGAAGAGTAACAAAAGTTTGCTGTGCTGATTGTGCTAACCGCTAACTGCTACTGTAGAATCCAGAGCAAACTGCTGACTCCATGCTTAGTAAACAATATTATATATTATCTAAACTTCCCATATAACATAATTTACCAAAAAAGTTCAAAAGCAAGATAGCAACCACTGCTAATTAAGTATACTTTGAAATTGCATTCATGCTAATGATATGTCTTTGACTTAACTTGTTTAAAGTGTTAAGATCCGAGTGAGTGTGTGGTGTTTTTTCACGCTGGCTTGACTCAGCGACATCCGCCTCCTTCACCTGTTCCTCATCGCCGGCAATCAGCACAAGAGATATTTAAGATCAGCATCTTCCCAAGTTCTTTACCAGTTTGTCAGCTACCCTGTGATGGTAACAGACCTCTTAGAAATTCCTTGTCTCGCTTGTTTATGATTTGTAGTTACCTTGTTCTCCCCTTGCTCCAAGCAGCCACGCCATGACTCCAATGTACCCTCTGCTAGGTACCTCTTTCAGATGATGGTCACCTTCTGAAGATCTCCTCAGATTCTGGTAGCATTTTTTCTCTGGACTAACCCCGCTCACCGTCCTCACCTGCCTGTCCTCCTGGCCGCCGCCCCATCCTTAACACTGGTTGGATTTCCATTATCATTTTCTACCTTGACACTCACTGGAAGAGCCTCCTCCTTTTGAGCTTCTTGCCTCCCCTCACAAGTTAAGCCCCAGCCATTACAGTATTATTCCCTTCCTTCCATAGCCCACTCAGACCATTAATCGACTTCTCCCTCAGTGCCTTACCCTTTGAAAACATGCACTCCCACTTTCCACGGCCACTCCGTGGGTTTGCCGTTAAGATTCTGTGCTCTCACAATAAACCAGTGAAAACCTATTTTTCTCCACATTTCATTTTTGCATTTGTATCAGCCACCTGGTGGTAACATAAACGTTGTCCCTTTATTTAAAGGGTTTTTTTTTTGCCTACAAGATTTGGGGCATTTTACCAACAACTAAGAGAATAGTTCAAGAAGATTTAGAGGGTGAAGGCAACAATTATCCCTGTGGTAACTGGAGTATTTGGGGAGGTGCCCTCAAACTGGGCCAGTGGCTAAAGGAGATCCCAGGAACAACAGTGATCTCTGTCCAGAAGAGTGCAGTGCTAGGAACAAGCAAAGATACTCTACCAGAGGCGCAGGACCTCTGGTAGAGTATCTTTGCTCTGGTATGGGGCCCAAGCTTTAAGGATAAAGACAGCCCACAGGGGTGACTTGGTTAGCTACCAAAACAATTAGAGCAAATGTGATAGGACCATGCAATCCATGGAAACGTGAGCTTCAATAATTAGGTTTGTTGGAGTTTATGAGTTTTTGCTATTAGTGTTTGCATTTTGTTACTTCTGAAATCTAGTTTCTATTTAGAGTCTATTATTTATTTAGATTGGATTTCGTCTTCCCTCCCCTTCCTCTCTCCAAATGTTCCTCTGAGTGTCAGTGTCTTACCTTTTAGTTTGTTACTTTGTGTTGTTATGTTGTTGTGTTGTTTATGTTGTTAGCTTCTGGCTCGACTTTAGTGGGCAGAAATAGCTCAGTAGGTAGAGTGGTTGCTCCATGTTCGGAAGGTTGGGGGTTCGAATCCACTGAACGGCTTCCCTGAGGTACCCCTGAGCAAGGTACCCTCCCTACGCACTGCCCCCCGGTGCACCTGCTTAGTGGCTGCCTACTGCTTCACAAAGTGAATGAGTCAAATGCAGAGAAGTAATTTCCCCATGGGGATCAATAAAGTATACATTATTATTATTAGTTTTATGTCTTGTGTGTGATTACCCTGATTATGTTCAGCCATGTCTTATTTTCCACCTGCCCCAGATTACCTTTATGTGCACGTATAATCTGGCCTTTCCTTTCAGTCTCAGTGTCTACTTTTCCTCTGCATGCACATGTTTCCCATGGTTGCTGTAATTTGGGACTCTGATGTCAACCTCAATGAAAGGTTCTGTTTTTTGTTTACTACAATGTGCTTCTGCATTTAAATCCCTTAACCTTCAAATCATGACAGGAATCTCTTTGAGAATCTGTTGGACTGAGGAAGCTCAGTGCGTACAATGCCATAGCTCTTGTGTTTTTATTTATTTATTTAAATACACTAAATATTTTAAAATCTGACTACAAGAAGTCCTACATAAATTTCAATGTATAACAAGCTGTGAGTGATATCAATCTGATTATTATAGGAAATGTTATTATTAACACCAGCTTTTCATTTGGTGTATAGTACAAGTTTAATTTATCTCGTTATCCTTACCATGTGAATAATTTTCTTATCTGAATGCATATAATTAAAAAAAGTAAAATTGTTAACATAAATTTCTTTCTTTGCTATTGACATTGGATATATAAGAAGGAAATCTAATAATCTTTAAGAATTTCTGGGCTTTGTCTTATGGAGTTTCTGTTGTTTTCCAGCTGCTAACCGTCTGAAGATGAAGTAATGGCAGACGCGAGCATATAAATCAGAAATATACTGTCCTATCATCCCCACAGCGATGCCAATAAGAAGTTAAGTGAGTTTCTGGCAAGATTAACCTCTTATGGGAAAATGTCTTGAAAGCATCATTATTGATTTATTGTATGAAAAAAATAAAACAGATGCACTAAATGTGTGAGACTGTGTTGTATTTTTGTCTGTATGTACAGCACTGTGGACAAGTCTTGAGCCACCCTCATTTCTTTGCTTTTTGATAAGAAAATGGAAAATAGGAGCAGCAGTATTGTTGAAATGTGCAAACAGACATAGAAATGAGGTTAAAATGGTTTGTACATTTCTAACCAGCTTGAAAGTGAATATTTGTATAACGACCTTTTATTCTTTAACACTGTAAAGTATCTTAGGAAAGCTTTTTTGTAATTTCTTTGTCTTCAGGAGTGGTTCTCCGGACTGAAAGATATTCAAAGCTCATTTCAGCTGCGTTTTGTTTCATTCTCTGTCAAGAGAACAAAGCTTCAATAATGTTGAGGTCCGGGCTTGGGGGAGGCCAATCCATGACTGACAGTGTTTCATTGTGTTTTTAAAAAAAATAATCCTTTTTTGCAAATTTAAAGCTGTTGCATATAACTTTTGGTTGATCACAATCAGAAAGTACTTTTCTGTCTTCATAACTTCATCAATTTCAACAAAATCGGCAACACCAAACCATGACAGAGCCTCCATGTTTAAAGAGTACTGCAGAGACTCACTGTTGTACACCTCTTCTGACTTCATCTGTACCTACTGATAATGATTTGAACAAAAAGCCTCAAATTTGGATTCATCAGTCCAGTTTTTGTGTAATTAGGTATAACAGGCTTTTAGTCTGTTTCCTTGCTTAAGAATGACTTCTTGACAGTCACCCTTCCACTGATGCCATTTCTCAGTAAACAGTGAATGGATCAACTATAGGTCCCAAAGACTCTCAGGTCCTTTGTCAGGTCTTTGATGGCTTTTCCCCTATTTCTGAAAGACATGACTTTTCAGATACTGAAAAATTAACCCTAACCCTCAGCAAGAATTTTAACTGACACACTAACTTTATGTTTACAGAATACATGTGTGTGAATGAGAGGGAGGCAGGTGGAAGGGGGGAGATGGAAGGAAGATGGTGTGATGTAAAGTTTGGAAACAGTGGTACTTACAAAAAGACAGGAGGCAGAGCTAGATGTGGCTGAAGGATGAAACCAGAATGTCCAGAATCAACAAAATTTGAAATAAGTGTATCACTAAAGATGAAACACTAAAGATGTGAGACAAGTTAGCACCTATTTTCCAGGAAACAGTGCTCCACTTAATCTAGTTCATTTAGAGTTCTTACTAGTAAAATATTTTCTTGGCCACTCTGTGAGAGAAAGTGAAACTCCCAGTGGTCACAACTGTCCACATGAACCAAATTGTCAAGGGCTAGCTGCAAAATATGGCTTTTGTGTTTTTCTTAAGTGACCCTTAACACATTGCCAAATAGTTCTGTCCAACACTTAAGGCTGCATTTATGTGCGTCACTTGGCTGAAACCTTTGGTTGAGTTCATTGAGGTCACCTCTGCAGGGAGATCATTAGTGACAGTACCAGTTTTTAGTGGCTACATTTTTACTTTATGAAACATGATATATCTCTTCATATTGTGCTTTAACGTTAAGCAGATATTACTGGTTATCACATGAGTTGTAAAAAGCTCAGCGTGGGCAAGAGCAATAATGAAAATCTTTTCATTCTCCTGCCTCTTAATTTTCTGCATTTTCTGGATTGAAGACCTCTGTGTTAACCGCCTTCCCTCAAAAACTTTTACATAACAGCTAGAGATGATAAAACCATAACTGCAGCTAATCAGTAAGTCTACAGCTGTGGTTGTTCCATGTTATCAACCCGATGCTTCACACGCAAGATCAATTATGGCTCAACTCAACCAAGACATTTTCTAATCTTAATTATAACAATAGTTATTTCACTGGCTACTTTTCTTGTCTTTCTCATTTTATGTCTTTCATTTTGTCTCTCCATCGTGGTGTCTTTTCATGTGAAAGCATGCATGACTGGCTTTTTTTTTTCTCCAGTGTCTCTAAGAAAACATCCAGGACACTTAAGCCAATTACACGCTTCCTGACTCTGAAACAGAGATGTGGCACATTGAGGAAGTGTAATAAATCAAGTTAAATGCTCAAAATGATCAGAAATTGGCCACAAAACACTCAAAGTCAAAGTGAATAGAAGTGACACGCATCAACAATAATGGGAAAGTCTATGCTTAGGTGATTCAATCACACCAACCTTTTTAAGGATAGAGGATTTTGACCCGTTTGTGGCTATTTCCCCCCCTCTATTGTGTTTGGTTAATAAACAGTACAAAAAGATGGGTATAGGCACAACGATATAAACCAGTGTTTAGTATCAGGGTTATGACTCAGACATACTAGATTAAAACTCGAACGGCCACGTCATCATGACTAGGAGAAATTGATGATTGCTCTTTGATTTTTGGATTCAGTGACCAATTGCAAGAAGTTGCGATGACCAACTAAGCGACCAACTTTGATTGGTTTGCAAAAAAATGGACCTAATTGACATCTAATTTATTAACACTGACAGACTGCTATTCACTAGGGATGAAAATGTGATGCACAGTTTCAGACAGATGTCCTGTGTTGAAGGATTTTGTAAAGCATACACACTGCACTGCAATTTCCTCACAATCCTATTCATACTGCTTAGACACATGGAAAATGTGTAGTATGACCAGCTTGCAGCACCTAAATTACAGGTTCATCCATCCTATGTGCTCATTTCAGAGTAGTAAGTTGGTTTTAGTGAAATGGCTCTTTAAGTTCCCACGAGTGGAAGTCTTAGATCAGGTTTTTCCTATGTGTTTATTTGTGCTTTTGTGTGTGTAAGTATATCTGCGTGTGCATGTGTGGTCTGCACTGTCTTATTCCTAAAATAACACTTCCTTGCTTGAGAGGTCATCAGCAGTCAGACAGGAGACAATCAGCCATTCTTGGGTGATTACATGTGTCAACTTGCTGTTTAATTAATCAGTTAATTCTAAAAGTGTGACACATTGTGTACTGGTAAGTACGTATTTAGGGATTTTTTTGTTTTTGTGAAAAGTAGATGATGAACAGAAGCAATAAAGTAGCCTTAATAAAGATTACATGTATTCAGAGAACAGTGTTATAAAGGTAAGTGAACCGTTACTTTTTAAAGGGCTCTGTTCCCTTTTACACCTTCGGTGAATAAACAAGAATGCCGTTTTGTTAATATTTCATAAAACCAATGTAATAATGATACCATTTCTAACTGTAATATCCATCCATCGTTTTATATCCAATTCAGCATCCCAGGGATCTATCCCAGCTACACCAGGGGAAGAGGCAAGGTACACCCTGGACAGGTCATCAGTCTGTCACAGGATTGAGGACTAATTCTGTGTTAGCCCTATAATAGAAATAATATTGTAACATACTTTGTTAACATATAAGTGGTGTTTAATAATCTGCTACAATGAGAACAAGAAAGAGATACTATATAGTAAAGGGAAATGGTGCTTCATACAGTTTAGTATAACATCATTAGCAGTATCCAAATATCTTCTTATTCACTGGGTTTTTGTGTGTGGATGCAGAATTGTGAACAATCAAATACTTTTGAGACTGATCCACTGTATGCAGTCTTGAAAGAGGGGGAGAAATAATTTGAGGGATTACAAACAGTGAGGTAACACTTGGCCTCTTAGCAGAATTTAGGCCAAAGGCTTTATTACTTTATTTCAGTCTTCGTATTCAATGACAAAATGCAATATGCAAGCTGTTCAATTGCAGCTGGAATATAAAAGACTGCTGGTTCTCCTTTATTGCTGGCTCATGATTGAATATACTGTAAAACCTTTTTCAAACCAAAAGTGTAAAATAATGGAAAAACTGACACTGCTTTTACATCTTTAAACGAAATATAAAACCGGGGCCAGTAGATGTTATCTCAGCTGCGCAGTAAGACTGGAATTACAAGGTAACAGCTAGCCTGGCAAAGGTAAAACCTACCAAACTAACACACTTAGAGCTCACAAATTAGTGTGGCATCCTTAAGATGATTAAAGAAAAACAGAAATGTTGAAATTACCCTTGGTGTTGCCTTGTTGTTAAGCAACACTAGGCTTACCACAGGATTCCAGTGAACACCAGCACAAATATTGGCTAATGATATCAGCATAACCCATGGGATGGGAGATTCTCTCTAACCTCCAGTCTTCATATCCCTGCCTCTGGGTGGGGGAGGGGATGTTAGTCTGGAAGAGCATCTGGCATAAAAAATCAAATATTCTGTGCTGCCTGCTGTGGTGACATCTTGTCAGTCAGGGAGCAGAAAGTAGCTTCTTTTATTGACTGTCAAACTCCAATATACTGAATCAATCAATCAATCAATCAATCAATCAATCAATCAATCTATCTATCTATCTATCTATCTATCTATCTATCTATCTATCTATCTATCTATCTATCTATCTATCTATCTATCTATCTATCTATCTATCTTTTTTTTTTTTTTTTTCTCTCTCTCTCTCTCTATCTATATATATATATATATATATATATGTGTGTGTGTGTGTGTGTGTGTGTGTGTGTGTGTCAGTATGCCAGGAGTGAACGAGACATTAATTCACTGATTCATCCACCAGGATATATAGCAATATAGCAATAACCAACACTGGAATGTCATTCAGACTGGAGAAGTGGAGTTGGAAGGTAACAAATTGAGGGAAGGTAGACAGAACTTCACTACTAAAAAAGAGAAAAGGTAGTCAGAACTAAGAAGATCACACTACCAGAAGGCAACATTGTAAACACTCGAGAAATACCAAGGGCCCTTGCTTGTCATGTGCACATTGGTAAAGATTTGTCCAGTGTACAGTTTGTTATGTACATGTACATGTATTCCCCATAGGTTTGCAGTGGTTCCAGGAGGATAGATAAAACTGGTTCCAAAAAAGGTGTTGCACCAAAAACCTACTGTTGCTTTGGTATTTAGTTTTTTGGTTGCAATTGCAAATACTTGCTAATGACCAGCCTTTTGATAACAAAACTCAAAAAAGGGCAACACCAACTGGAAACGGAAAAGTTGTGCCTCAGTGTTGTAGTCAACTTTTACTTTGAAAGCAAATGTTTGTGTCTGGTTTGTTTTATACTCTACAGTTTAACTGCAGAGTAGATGAACAGTGTAGGTAGACTTGAATGTCAACTCTGGGTGACTGCAGCGTGGTTTTTTTTTTTTTTTTTTTCCAACCCA
>VUQR01007472.1:3678-20453 GCA_015108515.1 Hemichromis elongatus | reverse complement strand
AGTGATTCGCTTATGCTACGATTCAGCACAGCAAGGAAGGGGGTGAATCCTGAGTGATTCGCTTGAGGTGAGTAGCTCAAATGTGCTGTTAGCATGTTAGCTGTGATGTTAGCATGTTAGCTGAACGATGCTACTGTGAACCGAGGAGCTATTGTCTTGATGAGAGGTTTCTGCTCAGGGTTTTTTCTTCCAGTTTAGAGCAGAAATGTTTTTGTTAAGAAACTGGCTGTTGTTTTATTTCCCCCAATTTTAATTATAAGCTAGATATATTTCTACTAATGGAATTAGTTTGCTAACAGCAACAGGGATGAGTCAGTGAGTCAGTTGTGCTTGTGAATCATGATTCACAAGTCAGTAAAGTGATTCTCGAGTATTGAACGATTCGTTCACGATTTGAACATCACTACTCCTGACTGAAGTTTGGTCCATTTACAGCATCCTGCCATGCGATTGCATAGCACATCATTATATACCAGCTAGACCAACTTTCAGTAACCCTACAAACATCATTGCTGTTTAGTTTTCTGTCTTCATTTATGTTGGAAGTGATGGCAGAGCTGTACATTTTAATTTTTTCAGAAATCTCTCAGTCAGAACATGCTACATCATGTTTAGGTGGAAATTAGCGAGCTAACTTCTAACTTAAATTTAATAAATTATGTTTTCATCGATGCCTGGGTGTTAAACGTAATTGTTACACCAGGTAAAGCAGCAACATGATCATTTTATTAAAAATGAAAGAATTTAAAAAGTGTTTACCTCTCAGTAATGCTGCAGGGTTCGTTTGACTTTGGGATGTGAAGTGGAGTTTTGGACCCAGATTACTCTGCGAGGTTCCTGACTAAGGTAGCCATAATGCTTCGACAATCCATCAAGCGGTGCGGCTTCGAAGCTTACCAAAGTCGTACTAAAACATTTTTTGACAGATTTTTGAGCGCCGTATACCACATAAAATCGGTTCGACGCCCGTAAACACAACCAGAATTCATGCATAACGCACACCAGATTATAAGGCAAACTGTCAATTCTTGAAAAATTAAAGGATTTTAAGTGTGCCTTATAGCTCAAAAAATATGGTATTCATATTTAATTAGCAAACAGGGATTTCCTCCGGTCAGCCTGAGTATGCATTTTGACAACAGCACCTTACCTAAGTTGATTAGATTGAATGTAGAGATTTCATCCTCAACTTACATTCTGCGACAAAGACAGTGGGACACTAGTAACCCAGTGATGGTTGTTCTCTAAATTGGAAAAGATGGTTTTTAGTATCATGACAATCCTCAGTATATGTGATGATAATCTGCCTCTTAGATTAGATTTGGATATTTCATATATGCAAATGTCCATTAAATCTAATAAAGATGCAAAGGTCACAAAGCTGTCAAACCCATTTGTGTTCTGGTTTAATATTCTGATTCTTCTCAGTTTGGTGTCCGCATTTGGAAAAGTTGGATAAGAACCGAGGTAAATAACAACTTCACAATGCAAAAATACTAACTTAGACTGTTATCGGTTAAGTGAAAGGACAGAAGGAAGAAGCAGCTTTAGCGTTGCCACATTGTAAAGTGCTTTTCTCTAAATGTCTTCACTCAGTCGTATATACCTGCTTGTATTGATGTTGTGCTTTTCACGGTCTCATTTTTTTGCACCTCTATTAATTTGTACTATATCCTCCAGCCCATATTGCAAGCCTAATTGGCAAGGCACAGGATATGAGAAAGCAAATATTGCTTAGTGTCACTGGTTTAAAAATTGTAGTCTCATAATAGCTGAGTCTCTGGAGAAAGATGGCGTTCTTTAGCGACTGTCTCTTTTCAAAGCAAGGGCAAATGGTTTGGGGAAAATATTGAATTTAGAGCTTTGCGTGCTTTGCAAACCTGCAGCAAAGGATGAAGACTTCACTTTGAAAGATGCTACATTTTCGATTTTCTCTCCTCATTTTTATGCATGCGTTTTTGAAAACACTGCCTTGGCACACGACAGTAATTGTCTCACCAGTGCCATCCAAGCACTTCAAATTCATCCTGCTTGCTGCTTCACTTATGTGCAAGAGCCTCTTCCCATTCAGTAATGCTCACCCTAATCTTATCAGAGCATACTGCTTTCAGTCAGCCAGACAACCTCAATGCCTGCTCTCACCTCGTGATCAATGGAGATCGCTTCATGGGAAAAATGGAAAATCCAAAGAACTCTGTTATCAAGTGGATGGGACACAAAGGGAGGCTGAGAAGTAGAATTTCTTGAACATTCTTGATAAGTGGCACTGTGCTGCCACAGGCTGTCACATCAGACAGACCAAGCAGAACACAGGCCATTTTCAATACATCACTGATTGCCTACAGTGTCCCAATCATATGGAAAATAAGCTTGGTGAATATGAAAAGGATTGCAAGTGGGATGCTGCACCATGTTCAAAGGGTATTCTATTCTTACATAAGGCAGCTGACAGAGTAGTTCTGTGTGCATCCTCAAATAAGTTGAACAGAAATGACATAATGTGACAGTGTGTTCATTATTTCTGAACCTGAAACAAATGCAAAACTAAAAGGAAAAGATCAAATACAACCGGCAGCTTCATAACACACTAACTGTTATGAATGAAAGTAATGTTACAACAATATAGTAGCAAGCTGTCAATAATGAGGTAAGCTTGACCTAAAGCTTAGTCTGCTATTTTACGACAATGGTCACTGTCATTTACAAAACATGGAGCTCACCCCCTGCTGGCTAAAGGAAAGACTATAGACTTAGCACATTGGGTTTTACATATAGTTTATGGATGTAATCAACAGATATCTGACCCGTCAATTCCTGTTCTGTTTGCCAGCCATTCTTTAAGAAAGTTATTAAAAAGCTAAGCTGTTGCCAAAAGATAACTGATGGGAGAGGAATACTGGTCAGACATTTTGGAGCTTGAGATTTGTTCTCTATAAAAAACATTTTTTTCTGCATGCAACCAAAGTCTGCTCAAAGACAACTGATCAATAGCATCGAGACTACAAAATGACACCAACAGGAAATCCGAAAGCTTTCAGTAAGAAAAATCATTCAGGAGATTACTTGAACTGTAACGAGATATCCACTTTGTCACAATTCAATTACTCTTTTCCCCACGTGGCCACAGGATTGCGACCCTGGAGATGAATACTGGTCAGATGTGATTAATAGCAACAGAAGTCTCAGTCATGGTGGGCCATAGAAAGTACATCACATATCCTCAATCACCATGGGAGTCTCTACAAAATAGCTAAAATTGAAAACTTAAGCATCATTTAAAAGGAATTATTTGCATTCATATTAATTTTTGTGCTAAGATCTGTACCTTCAAAATGTGCAGTACCTTGGTGCTTTCGGTTTTGCCTATTCTATGGACTTCTTTTTGTGTTGTGTTGAAGAGGAAGATGTTGACCGTGCCTATATGACTCATGGGCACAGTGAATATCCACACACTAGCGTATGATGGGAGCTGCTGCTGAGATATCTTTCTCTGGGTGACCCATGAGAACTGCTGCTCTCAGAGCAAAAGATAGTAGTTTATTCTATAGGTAAGAAAGGAATTTTGTTTTTATTTATCTGTAACATTTTTATGGTTTCTAAGATAAGAAATAATTTAAAAAATGTTTGACAAGATGTTTCTTTTAATCTTTTAGTGTAAGATCTTAACAGGGTATAGCTTGCTCCAAAACACACACAGTGCATGTAGTCTAATGGAGCCGACTGTCAGGACAGCTTATTACCCTCAATTTTCCCCCTTCTGTTACTGTCGTTTAGACTATTACCCGAAATTCATGAATTTATGTAATAAAGCTACTTTTGGCTGCTCCCTTTTTCACACTGGGTCCCCACAGCGGGTGGCATATTTGATCTGGCAAGTCTTCACACTGGATGTCCTTCCTGACACAACCTCAAAGAGATTTGCGCCTCCTCTTCGGCTCAAACCAGGGATTCCTTGTAACTGGTTAGGCAAATGTGTGAACGACTACACTATGGAGCCGCTTATGACTTCATATAATGAATTTGTTAAATGACACAGAGAGCACATCAGGATGCTCAGATGCTCTAATGGCCTCTGACAACTTGAACTATTGCATCCTTCACTGCTATAATAATTTAGGTGTAGCACATCTAAAACCGAGCAAATGTGGATCAAGCCACTATTAATATATCTTATCAAACAAAAAATACTTTTCCCCCTCAAGACCGAGACCCTGCAACCACAAAGCCAGTGCTCTCCCATTTTATTTTTTCTTTTAACAAAAAGTACTCAATAATGCACAAAAATAAATTAAATGTCAGACCTCTCCAAACATAGCAGCCTTATGCTTGTAAAGCCTTTCGTGTGCATGCAGAGAAAAAAAAAAAAATCTTACAGCATAAACCGTGTAGTCCAGGTCACGCAAAGATCTGACCTATATTAGATTTTGTAGGCCAGCAAGCAAATAATGTTAGCGCACAAAACACCATAGATTGATTTAGTGAGCTTTATGGTTACATTTGCGAGTACAATAGAATAGATGTCACTGACACTCATCCCTTTTTAATTATACACAGACCTTAACTGAAGTTGACACCTTCATAATAAGCTCATATGTCCTGGGAACTCATTTGACACAGCGATAGTGAGTCTGGATATTATGATTAGCTATTTAAACAGTCACCTGTCTATCAGTCACACAGACTTATATCACAGCATCCTGCTGGGATTATTTTAAAGAACAAATTAACAAATGTGTATATGCTAATTGTGATTGTAACATCTATTAATGAGTTCAACAACCCCGCTAATGGGAAGCAATCATAATATTGTGTGAAAAACACAAACAGATTTGTGTTTAAAACAAGTGACTAACCTTTAAAAAATGGTGGAAAAAATAGAGCAAGGCAATACTCACATGAAAAGCATGCAGAAAAAAAAGTTGTATCGGCAAATCACAAATAACAAAAAACAGAAAACAAATGGAGCAAAAGATTATGGGTAGGGGGGTGGGGAGTCAGCAAAACAAGCCACTAAACAAGAGCATCCTTCCTCTATTCTATAAAAGAAAAAGCTGGTGATCACCCACTTTCCGTGTAAAGGCGGAAACCTATCAAGGGCCCCCAAGCATTTGTCGGAAAAACTGACATGTCTGACAGAGAGAGAGAGAGAGAGAGAGGGGACGGGGGAGAGAGGGAAAGGCTGACTGTCTCCTTGCATGTACTTAGGAGCTGCCAAACCTTGTGTGATATTAATGTCATCTGCCTTTTGTAATTTGACTTGGGAGTTCAAATCTTGTCTCAGCTTTGCCTCTCTCATGTCTGCAGGGTCTTACATCTCCCGCAAAGAAAAAAGGAACAGAGAGCCTTGTTGGGCTTTAGTTTCAAGCAGATGTCAGATGCACCTCACTTCCTACAATACACTGGGATGAGTCTGCCTCTTGCAGGAGAGAAAAAAAGGTCATTTGCCACCGCTCTCGGCATTTCACAGCAATATTTCTTGTGTATGAAGTGGTAAATGGGAGCCTTAACTCACAGATGGCACGCACTTGGGTGAGAGTCATAAACTGACTGCATCCTCTGAGGGATTTGTTTGTGTCGAGCACCTGATACACGTCCAGGATGCCTTTGATAAATTCTGACAGTGGCCATCAAACACGGTGTCCATGCATGATTGTAAGTTAGCTGTGGGAGCAAACATGCCAACCAGCTTGAGGTCATTTATCTTGAATGGGAACAATAGGTAATGCACCACATTGACAATGCTCTGTTTAGACTGTCTATTTATGGTGTCACGCAAGCAGGAAATGCCTCCTCACACATATTTCAGTCCATCTTTGAACAAGTAGTCAATTTTAAAGTATTACTTTGTTTTCTTCTTGTCAAAAGAGCTCTCAGACTACATATTTTAACATGTTCTTATTTCTGGGGCATGAAACACTGTGTGGTTTCTAACCTATACTATGGTTTGCCTGGTTGTTAAGTTTGACATAGCCATTTATTTCACTAGCAAACAAGCACTGGAATACCACTGAGAGTTAAGGCCCAAATTCATGTAATCTCCCAAAAAATAATCAATGTGGCTGTTTTCCCAGGTGTTTGTGTTACCATCCATACATCTGTGGAAAAGGATTTAGGAGGTTTAAGGGAGTTACAAGATAGCAGTTAGCTAGCTAGCTAGTTAGACACCTAAAGACTGCATGACAATTTCTGACTGAAATATTTCTAACAAAAAAAACTTAAAATAGAGCACTGCCAAAACTTGGAAGTAAGCAAACAGAAATAAGACTTAATGAAGTTGGGATAGGTGTCATAAGATAAAAGGCTTCCTCCAAAATACAAGGTTATGTGTGAATAAGTTATCACCTGATTTGGATTACTTGCTGAAACGAAGCTTAACAGAGGAGAATCACTTTGAGGTTGCACCAGGAACGGCCCCCGGCGTAAAAATATGACAAATCAAACAGAACTGCCCACTGTGGGAGGCCTTTTAAAAAAGGGAGCAACCAAAAGTAGCTCAAGTTAAGCTTAGCATCCACACTAATATACTAGTTCATCTGAGAATAATTCCCTTCTGACGGTAGGACCGTGATATATCTAATTGTTCATGACAGTAGCTTTTTTTTTTTTTTTTTTTTAATTTTTTTTTTTTTTTTTTTAGTTTAAATGTTTATGCTTCATAAAATGTGCCATATATGGTCAATGATTTAGCAATACCATGAATTAACATCGCCTAGCATGCACGAAAAAAAACCCAAACACAAGTCCTGGCATGTCTAACAGCGAGAGCAAGAAAACTGTTCTTGTTATAGATGAAAAACAACAAACTTGCTTCACCAGTTGAGGCAGAAACACACCATCGAGTACAACCAGGCCATGCATCCACAAACAGAGACACCACCAGCTGTTGATGTAAGATCCAGAAGTAAACAAATGGCTCAACCAAGCATCACTAGAGCACTCGCCAGCTTGCGCTCTACAGGAAGAGCAAATGGATGGAAATTACTGTTGTGCATATAACATATAACATCCCAGACAGGAAATATTTTTTAAATGTAATTATATTATGTAACAATATTGTGCAGCTCTTTTAGAGTTAAGTTTTTGTTAAATGACTGTAGAACACTTTATGTTATACTTCTGCTAAAAATTTCTATTGAAAACACCACTGAGGTGACTTTTGTTCTTAGGTTTGAGTTATGCTGTGCCACTACTATTGCACTATAATGCTACTGTTGGCACCTTGGCAATAGATTCCCACTCTTACTTAAGTAGTCTGTCATTAGTGGCATTCATTAAAAAATGGAAAATAACCTAGTAGACATCTTCATTTTGTCATTTTGTCTGCTAAATGCTACTGCCTGCGAGCTGTAATCAGCAATAAAGGTATTTTTTCCTATGTTATCATAAATATTAGTGCATTAAATTCTACTGAAATATCATGATAATGTTTCCCAGCTATATCGCTGACCCTAAGTACTAAAATACTTGAGCCCAGAGCACACACCGACAGCAGAAACACAAACAAGAGTCACTCAGATTACACCATGTTTTTTTGCATCGCTAACATCTACAACAAGTAGATCTGGACCTGCAAAGCTCTCCATTAGCAAGAACACACACCTTGTATCCATATATCACAAATCTAACTTTTGTAACTTAAATTTAAGGAAAGATTAAGAAAAACAAATGTATTACCACAGCTTCCACAACCATTTGGCCTTTTCCTTAAAGGGGTCTATCGATCAATAAAATGACAAAGCTCTAACATGCTTCCTGTCTGTTCCTCAGCAGCTGACCCTAACCTCTGACCTCCCAGTGGAGGAAAGCATCTGCTAGAAACTGTCCTACATCAATAACAGATCACATTACACGTTTAAAAGGGACAATACACATTTGCTCTGCTCTACTTCCCATAGTCTTTCTCACTGACAACACAAGAGGTCTTCTAGCCTGCACTCTACCCTGGATTTCCATATTCTGATTCATATTTTGGCACTCCTCAAATGAGACTGTCTACCCACACAAATGCTTAAAAAACATCAAAAGAGTCCAACTTCCACCCTCAGATGAATATCTTAGGCCACAAGGCGAGGGGTGAGACTTTCCAGAGCAAATAACACAAAAGCAGATGAGCCAGAAGCCAATGTGCAAGATTTGTAATTATGCAGAGAGAATGCAGAGGTGAGTTCGTGTTCAAACCAGAGAAATGGAAAATGAAAAAGAGCATCAGTAAACTGCTGGAGCCAGTGAATTGAATTTCAGAAGACACTGGCACCGGCTATGAATTTCAGACCAAATAATCAATAGAAGAAATGTTGCCTTCATGTTGCTACTTTGCCGACAGACTGGGTTTTCCTTCATTGGATACTGCCGGACAGGCACACAAGTGCATCGAATCCCACTTTTGGAAGCATGGAGATCTGGATCAACTATTTTTAAATCACAAATAAGCGCTATCTAAATATACTGATGAGTAGTATCTTTTTCCAGTCATTGGAACAACTCCCTTGCAGTAGTCAGAGGTCAAAGTGGATCAAGGGCATTCTGGCAGGGAAGTGAAGCAAAATTAGTTACATCTATGAATTATTAAAGAGGGGTTTTTGATGTAATATTTGTAAAACAAAGATGATCTAGATTATACTTACTTGGACTTTTATATCCTAACTAGGGCAACACATTATGAAATTCTAATTTCTACAGCTTAAACAATGAGAATAACGTTTAATTTTATTAGATCGAATGGAAAATCTTGCTTACCCAGTTTCTGCTAAACACATGCCACCTAAGTAATTTCCTCTTTATCTGTTTGACCTTAAGTCTTGAGATGACTAACATAAAATGATTTAAATCTAATATCTTGACCTTTCAAAAACCATTCATAAAAAGGTCAGATTTTACTATGCAAATATTCTCATTAATGCAAAGATTTTCTTATTAAAGGGAGTGGAAAAGTAAGTTGTAAGAGTTTTTGAAGTCCCCGGTTTTATGTGTGAGAAAGATGAGAAACCAAGAGGGTAAAAAAAAAAGCATTTTCATTTCTTTATGCAGCTGGCACCTTTATTTACATATTTACAGCTGAGCAAGTATATTTTCCAGCTAGTACGACATATAGCTAGTGCTGGTAAATATTACTACTGAAGCTGCTTAATCTGCAGTTTGTACGTTCCCTTTGTTACACATACACGGCTCTTCCTCACATACACTTAGTTTGCAGGTATAACTGTTAAACTGTCAAAAAAAAAATGCAGGAAAATATTTTTAAAATTATGATACTTAAAACCTAAAGTGCTGTTTAATTGCATTTCCCCTCACATTTCTACACTCAAACCATAACTATGCAATTTGGAGAGAAATTACAGAAATTATGAAAGTTTTTTAAAAGAAATAAACTGTAATTGTTGTTTCTGTGTGTGTGTGTGTGTGTGGTCTAAGAAACTGATGATCTACTGGGATGCCCCCACACAAACATCTGTAGGCTTTACAAAGAAGATTGCCAGCTAAGAATAGGAAACTGAGGCTACAGTTCACGGAGAAGATCACAGTTCAGACTGGTTCAGGCTGGTTGTGTAACATTGTGAGGGCTATTGTCTTGGCACACTTTGGGCCCCTTAGTACCGACTGAACATCATTTAAATGCCGCAGCATGACTGAGTATTGTTGCTGACCACATCCATCCATTTTTTGATCACAGTGTACCCATCTTCTTTTCCTGAGTCCTTCTAGCACAGGGGTGGGCAACTCCAGGCCTTGAGGGCCGCTGTCCTACAGCTGATTCAAATGGCTAAATTACCTCCTCAACATATCTTGTAGACCTCCAGAGGCCTGGTAATCAACTAATCATTTGATTTAGGTGTGTTGACCCAGGGTGATATCTAAAACCTGCAGGACACCGGCCCTCGAGGCCTGGCGTTGCCCACCCCAGGATAAAGCACCATGTCACGAAGCTAAAATCATCTCAAACCGGTTTACCGAACATGACAATGAGTTCAGTGTATTCAAATGGTCCAGTAGAGCACATTCAGGATGTGGTGAAAGAGAAAATTCACATCATGGATGTGCAGCTGACAAATCTGCAGCAACTGCGTGATATTATCATGTCAATATGGAATGAAATCACTGAGGAGTGTTTAGAGCAACTTGAGAGTAAATACCAAAGAATTTAGGCAGTTCTGAAAGCAAAAATGTATTAAGTAACTAATTAAGTGGCTATTTAGTATATACGTCATGAAACTTATGAAACATGACTTTGTAAAGATAGTATCCTCTTTTCCCACACAATCCATTAGTTGTATTTTTTTTTTTTTTTTTAGTTAACTTAAATGGACTGGGAAAGATCGAAAAGCACTACTAAGGGTGAAGTGGGGCCTAGTGCAAGCATCAGTCCCTAATGGCCCTCATGTAGTATTTAAAGGAGCGGAGAGCAGGACCCAGAGGCTCCCAGGGGCCGAGCTGCAGCATAAACACTCTGCAGGTAATGGCACCGCAACAACTCAGCAGCGTCAGTATCACTGCTCCTCTCCACTGGAGCATTGGCATACAGGATAATAGCAAAGGGAGCTGCTGTAAAGATGTCATATCAATGATGAAATTGATGCTGGCAGAGAAAGAGAATCAGCGATTCACTATCCAAATGGCACTCCTCATACTCTAAAAAGACCAAAGCTAATTATTCTTTTTAAATTTGTTTTTTTATTTTTTGGGGTATTGACCACTGTATTGAGTCAAAGAAAAACACAGTTTACCCAAGAAATTTTCAATGATTTTCAAAAGCGTTTTCCTCAGCTGTGGTAATTCCAGCGCAAGTGGCATCTGTACTGAAAAGCTGAGGCTTCACCCGGATTACAGGGATGCCACTGAGGGGCCAATAAGTCGCATGCTTTTCTAGAAAATGGAAATAAATAAGTCAACAGAACAAATGTTGTTGTGATCAACTTAAAGCGAGTTCCGTGCAGTTTCTTCTTCGCCTAAGCTCTTATTTCGCATGACAAGACTTTGCTGACTTTCTCAAGTACCGGTGACATTTTAAAAGCATTGCCCCCATGTTGGTCGCACCACTGTTTGTGTACACGGAAAAAAGGACAAACACGGACCCTTTTTCTCAGCGTTTATATCGTGCTCCCAGTTTCATATGCACTGCTTTTTTCTTCCATAACCACAGGAAAGTTGCAGGTTACGGGTTCACGAGTTCGAACTTCTATTCAGACGCCTATATGCTGAAAATGAAAGCAAACTGTCAGGGAGTTTTGATGCGACTGTCAGATGTCTCATTAAAAGACACTGGTGAACTCTTCAGATCTCAGATGAGTTTTCAAAGACAAAAATTAGAGTTCATGGCAGCAAACATCCATCTCTTATATAACTGCTTCACAGCTTACAGTAGAAATGACAGGCTGTTAGCATTTCCCCTCTAACAGAAAACTAAGCATCTAAAATAGTCATTTATAGCTATAAGATGCCATTAGCAAAATCTAAGCCCACAGGGCTGACGATTTGACAGTTAGTGTGTTAGATTCAACACACAAAAAAAGCTTTATTTCTTAAATTCTTGACAACAGGCTGACTGGCGCTGCAAGGATTGCAGTTTTTACCTAATAGCTGGTTCAAATTCACCAAATGGGGGCTAACTTCTCATAACCCAATGCAAACTTTGGCAGAAGTGCCTTAACACCTCATCTAGATAGGTTGTAATCATTAGCGTCCAGATATACAAAATGTTTTGCAGTATAATGTGTCCCTGTGCAATAACACAGCAATCATACGCTGTCTCAAACTTTTGTCTCTATCAAAAAACAAAAAAAACTGTAGAGTGTAATAATCTAAGATATTTGATCTGGAAGATATTGTATAGGCTTTTAGCAGATCCACCTATTACACATGAAATCCAGTACGCTCTGTGTTTCCGTTCCAACATTATTTCCAAAAATTAGAGGATCCGACAGAGAAGGCCTGCTCGTACCTGCAGAAAGCTTAAGGTTTTTAGCTCTCTCTCAGGCCAGACTACGAAACACGATTCCTGGTTTAGCAAGGTAACTTCATCTTCGTTTATTCATTATTAGAAACGTCACTCACGTCTTATTGGGGTACGTAACCATGGTAACCGACCACCGTGGTGGACCTAGCCTGCACAAGAGCGGCTTATGTTCGAGATAAGAAATTAAAATACACAAAACCACCACCTAGTTAACAATTAGGTCTCCCTACAACACCGTCACCATTCCTGAAAGCTTTCTCCACCATTAGTGCACAGATACTAAAAAGGTTTAGATTATTAGGAACTTTACTCCTTTTGTTTTCTTGGCTGAAAGATATTTCAATTATATTTTCAACATTATAATTGATAATTATTGGTTGTATCATCAGCACTATAACTATGGATGAGAGAATGAAACTGTCTTGTGTACAAGTAAACATTAATTTCATGGAATGAAGTTATAGCATTTTTCCCAGCTTTGCTTCAAATTGGCTGATCGCTTTTAAAACTATACCAGACAAACTAAACTGACCCACAGGCCACTGTAATACGTGTTTGATAACTTCTTTTTTTTTTTTCCAATCAAAAATGTAGTTTTCTCTTTGTTTAGAAAATCTGCCACTCATATCTGTATGTTCTCCTGGTTGGTCAAATGTTGCATGGGTTGACTAAATGAACTGATAATTACGTATGTATGACCACTTATTCCTGCTGTCTGTGAGAAATAAATGTATTTTAAGATTAACCAAAACCCAAAGGAAATTTCTTGTGCAAGAGGTCCTTCAACAAATGCAAAATAATAATACAAAATGCAAAAAACTAAACAAAACACCAGAACAATAGAAAACAGTGTATATTATGATAAAATAGAAAAGGAATATTACAGTAACAAGAAAACAGTGGAAAAACTGTAATGCAAGAAACAGCAACAGAACTATTGATATTGCATGACATTGAATTTTATTTTTATCATAATGGCTACAATTTTACACTTCCTTTCCACCTAATAATATACTTTACTAAAAACAAAGCTAGGGAAGTGTACTATACTGTTTGCTGATTAGTTAAAGAGGTTTGTTTAAACAAACAAGTAAAAAGTATTTACGGTGGGTTAGGCCCAAAGTGATCCACCTGTTTCATAGCAACAAGGATGGAGGAAATCAACAATAACAAAAGCAAAACAGAGCTCCATATTCAATGCTTAAAAAGGTCCGCATCAGTGTTTATCTTTTATGTTATTTTTCATCGCATATTAGCTCTGCTTTCAGTCTTCAGAGACTGATGGAAGGCTGTATGGAAGCTGGACAGCTCAGCCTGCGGCTATGTGCAGTTTCAGGGTAGATAGCTAATCAAGACGAGTGTTGGGTCAAGGTCGAGATGAACCGAGGGGGAGGGGGCAGGAACAATACACCACCTGTTTGAGAGGGGAAAGGATTTATGTCTTGTTAGGGGTCAGCTCACTGCTTGACATTTTGCTTAGATTAGTTTACAGTATTGAAGTTTGTGGGGGGGGTTCTACTTTTTCTTTAGCTTTTATGACCTCCGCACAATGGCAGGTCTGTGCTTTGTGCTGGTTTCAGAAGCAGGTACTCTGCACTTAATCAGCTGCTCTGAAGGAAAGGGTCTGGATGCTGACTGCACAGTGAGGGACCAGGAGAACCATTATCCCTGTGTGATGACGATATGTCCTGTATCTCTCCCCCTCTGAGGTGCAAGATTTAGAGGCCACATCAGGAACCACGCCTTAAGCCAGCTGCTATATTTTTTACAGTGAACATTTAAATGCATTTTTTTCTATAAATATATATATAATAGAAAATATTATACCACAGAGAATTTAAGCAGTTCATGTGAAACTATTACTTGTAGTTTTTTGGTTTTGATTTGACATTTGTTTAGTGTCTTAGTACATAATAAAATAAAATAAAATAAAATAAAAATATTTATAGTGTGCAAGAGACTAACTGCAGTAGTTTATTAAATTAAAGGGGACTTATTATGCTCAGTTCCAGCTCCGCAGTTCTACCAAGGAGCTTCATAGCTTGAAATATTCCTTATTTATCTCTTACTTGGCCGATTTATCCAGTGGCCAAAACAAGCTGCTTTAGCACCCTTCTCCCTCTCCCTGAGTATTTTTTCAACTGACTGGCCACCTCTCATAAACAGAAAGTGTGAATAGCAAGCAAGGGAGATGGAAAATAAGAGAAAGCATAGTCCACTATGATGGACTGGTGACCTGTCCAGGGTGTAACCTGCCTCCTGCCCTATGACGGCAGGGACAGGCTCCAGTACCCCTGTGACCCCAACCCAGATAAAAGCTTAAGAAAGAGGACTGTTTGATAGGAAATAGCTCCTTTTTAAGCATTCAGAGTCGGCTCCAACAGCATTTCTGAGAAGGCGAGGTGGGTGAATTCTCAGGTTTCAATTTGAAGCATCATGCTTTGTTTATATATATGCTGAATGTAACTATTCTTTGACTCTGCCCAAGGTTGATCAAGTGGTTTCATTATGTGCAAACTAATCTGTAAAAACAGCTTAAAAAGAAATAAACAATACATCACAATTTATGCTGGAGCTCTACAAAAAACAGCCACTTGAGCTTTCAGTGTCCCTAGAATACAACATGAATATTATTGTGCTGTGTGAGCTCTGACATCCCTTTGGTTGCAAAGGCAGATTTTTAATTAATACAACAGGACATAAATTAAGTCTTAGGATGGTCCTTTTTTTATTTTAATCATATTTAATTCAATACTGGGTCTGTGTTTATTCGTCCCGAGACTAAAAAGGCCAGTTTTTAAATAAACCACAATACCTTTTTTATTATTATTTTTGTTATCGGTTATTTATTTATTTATTTTGTGAGAAGCTGTGTGGGAAGAGCACTGGAAAGGTTTTTGAGTAGTTGCATCATCCCCTGTTTCACTCGCCCGAGCCGAACTGAAAACATGTGACAGCATCTCAAAGATTCCTCGTTCGATGTACGAGCCACTTATGTCCCACACACTATGCTGGGGACTTGTTTTGTAGCATAAACAGAAAGACTTCCATTGTTATAGGCCACCCAGGCCAATTTACAGTCCAGAACAGCCTTTTAGATTTGGTGAAGTTTTCTGCATTATGAATCTGTTTACCTTCACTTTCAGTAAATCTATTGTAAACACAGAAATTATATGTATTCTCTTAAGATGTTAGGATTGTTTTTTTGGTTTTTTTATCTTAATAAACCTGAACACAGTGAAACAATCTTGATGACACAAATGAAGTTTATCTCCCCAACTGCCAATCTTTCAAAGCCTTAAAAGCCTATTTAAAGCAGGCACTGCTGTTTACACCATGTTAGGAAATTTGATGTTAAAGAGAATGAAAAAATCAATTTGCATCTGCAGTGGTGGAAGACTAAATGTGCCTTAAACCGACTGCACACAGCCCTTTTACCCAGAATACCTTACTATTTTCCTGTCATTAACCCATTCATTCCCTCACAACACTGGCATAAACCTACCACGAAATGATGACCATCAGGAGCAATTTGGAGTTCAGTGCGCTGCTCAAACTTAACCTAGAAAAATTTCTACCTGCCACAGAAACTATTCTTAGGTTAAACGTATCATATCACTTTGTAAAACTACCGTTAGCCAAACAAATTCAGCCTTGAGTAACACAAAACTTGCTTGCACAGTGTAAGGGCTGGAGAATAATGGCGCCATCAGTGTTTAGACTGCTTGCATATGAGCCTTACTTTGAATATGCAATTCTCTCTGGCACACGGTACAAAAAATTTTCCCTGGAAATGAAGCCTTAATTGTGTAAAAGAAATCAGGAAGTGGGCAGCGCTTTTGTTTTCTCTAGTAGCTGCTCGCGGTTCACTCCAGGGAGCTGAAATGGTTTGACAGTTGGACATCCAGAGTTACTGAGGAAACTGCAACTGTGCATTCAAAGTAATTAAAGTGTATTTTTATGTGCCAGAATTATATTTTTTAGCTGCTGATGTTGCTTTTAAATATCCCATATAAAGAAGTTGGGTCTTACAGGATATTTTGAAAGTAGATCATAAAGTGGCGGTGCAATGGTTCTCATACAACACTAAGACTGTTCCTCCTTGGGCAATTCTGCGTGTTCGTCCTGTGCATGAATGGGTTTCCTCTGGTACTTCTAGGCTGATGTACTGTGAAGGAATGGCAACCTGTGCCTCTTGTCCCATGTCAGCCCTACAAGCCTAAACTGGATGAGCAGTTAAGAAAGCAGATGGGAGATTTTAATATACAAGGCAAAAATTTATAGTAGTATTTGTCTGGAAACGGAGCAAAGCAAAACTTTACAAAAGTATGAAAAGATTAACTTAACTGAAATATAGTATTTGTTAAATGTATTTTGTCATATCAGAACTATGCACTAGTACAAACAACTACACGTTACTGGCCAAGTAACGCATAGTTGTTTGTAATCAGATTACTTTTTCAAGTAAAGAGTAAAGTAAGAGATTACTATTGCAAAAAAGGTAATTAGATTACTATTACTTTCCTATAAGCACGCTGCGTTACTGCGTTACTAAACCGTAATTTTGTTTGCAAAAGTGTCTCATGACAAAGACGTAAGCGAGTGCGACGTTCGTAGCACCACCTGCCCCACTCCTGCTAAACAGGTGAAAATAGAGCAACAGGAACGCTGAGTCTTTGATTTTATTTATTTTCTGCTGTGTTTTTCATATATTTGAAAGAGTGAGTCTAAACACAAATTTTATTTATTTTTTTATATGTTGGAATATGCAGATAATAGGTTTAAATGTTAAACACATTTCTTCCAGTCAAAGAATGTTGCATAT